>SZYD01001494.1:0-65535 GCA_009363875.1 Mikania micrantha
CTTATATTATTGAGCACATGATCAGTAGGGGAATGATCAACAGGGAAAGGGAAAGGTAACTATCAGGAATTGTCCTCCACCAATCCTCAACGCCTTGTCAATACACCAAATGACAAAGACGTTAAGGATTTTCAAGTCACTACTCCATTAGTAATGATCCAATTGGTCTGAGTACAAATCAGAGTTTATCAAAGTCTGAGGGATCTCGGGTGGATGGAATGGTTGAAGATTGGGTCTCAGATTCTAAGGATGAATCAGATTATTCACCTAAATATAGTACTACTCAGAATCAAACCCCTGTTGTTATGAAAGGTGACCCAATCTGCAACTCAAAGATTTACAAAGAATTGTGCTTTGTAAAAGCTTCACAAGAGTCTGAAGCTAAGTGTGTTACCAAGTCAGCTTTTGTTGGTAACAAAGGGAAAAAGGGATTGGGTTTTAATCAAAACAATTTGAAAACAAATGTTTTTAAGTCACATCACAAATCATTTTCTGATTTAAAACATTTTCATAAAAGGGTGTGAAAAGGTTGTTTTGAATGTGGTGAACCTAGGCATATTGTTAGATTTTGCCCTCATTTGATCAGACCAAAGGTTGTTCCTTTCAGAAAACTGAATTCTGCTTTAACCAAACCTGTAAAATCAGTAACCAAGCATGTTCAAACAAAACCCAAACAACAAATTCAGATCAAACTTTCTGACAAGGGTAAAGAGAAACTGAAAACTTTGGATGTTCCAATTATGCTTAAAGGTAAACAAGCAAAAACATCATCCATTTATCTGAAAAATTCCTTTGATAAAAATGCAATCTGGAAAGTTAAACCATCTGAGGATTCAGTTCCACATATCTCAGATAAGCCTCTTCCAGATGGTAACTGGATTGATGTATGGATCCGAGACTCTCTTGGTCAACCCAAGACTGTAAAGGCTTGGGTTCCCAAAGTGAACTGATTGTCTCTTTGTTGTGCAGGTTTCCCCAAAAGCTGGAGTTAACAGCAATTGGATAGTTGATAGTGGGGCTTCCAGGCACATGACTGGTGATATTTCTTTGCTCACCAATGTGAATGCAGTTCGTGGTGGATATGTTGCATTTGCCGGTGATAAAGGTGGTTTTATTACAGGAGAGGGAATTCTGACCAATGGTCAAGTGTCTTTTGATAATGTCAGATATGTTAAACAGTTGGAAAACAATCTTCTGTCAGTTTCACAGATTTGTGACAAAGAGTACAAGGTTTTATTTGATGAGTCAAAATGTTACATTCTTAAGCAAGGTGTTAAGATCCCTGAAGATTGGATTTTGATGTCCGCTCCCAGAAAGCAAGACTTATATGTTCTCAACATGGCCACAGCTTCAACAACATCCTCCACAGCTTCATGTTTTATGACAAAGGCAACTGAGAAAGATTCAATCGTTTGGCATAAGAGGATGGGTCATTTGAGTTTAAGCAAGATGAATCATTTGGTTCATAATAGTCTGGTTGAGGGAGTTAGCCTAAAGAAGTTTAAGCTGTCCGATATCTATGTATCTTGCAAGAAGGGAAAGCAATCTAAGCAGTCTCACAAGCTGAAAAAGTTTCATTCAATCAATGTTCCTCTTGAGCTTCTCCATATGGATTTGTTTGGTCCTGTGAATCGGAAGAGTATTGCTGGAGATCAATACTGTCTTGTCATCACTGATGAGTATTCCAGATATTCTTGGGTTTTCTTTTTAAAGGAGAAATCTGAAACGTTTGATTGCATTCAAGTGTTGGTTACCAAACTTGAATCACTTTATAAGCTCAAGATTCGTCAGTTTCGAACAGATAATGGAACGGAGTTCAAAAATCACAACATGGAGAATTTTTGTAATGCAAGAGGCATTGTGCAACAGTTTAGTGCTCCATATGTTCCACAAATGAATGGTGTTGCTGAACGCAAAAATAGGACATTGATTGAGGCTGCTAGAACCATGCTTGCTGATTCATCTGCTATGGTTCAGTTATGGAATGAAGCTGTAGCAAATGCTTGCTATACATTGAACCGGGTTCTCATTGTGAAAAGACATGGGAAGACTTGCTTTGAACTGCTCCATAACAGAAAGCCAAATCTTAAGTATCTTGAACCGTTTGGTGCACCGTGCACTATGCTTAAGAAACATGAGCAGGGCAAGTTCAATGAGAAGGTGGAAGAAGGGTACTTTCTTGGGTACAGCACTCCAAATAAAAGAGTTTACAACATTTCAACTCATAATGTGGAGGAGTGGTACCATGTTGATGTTCAGAAATATTCTATGCCCCCACCTGGAAAAGGCCCAGATTGGATGTTTGATTATTCTAGTCTTTTTGGTTCATTCAATATGGCCCCCATGTATTCAGATGAAGATGTTGCAGTTCAGATGCTATATGATGCACAGAATGCACCTGATGAACCTATGCAACCTTCCTCTGCATCTGTTCCAACCACACAGATAAATGATGACAGCTCAGACACAGATGACAATCATCCTCATCCGGCTGCTCCTGAACCAGGTGTTGATAATCTTGTACTAGGTCTTGAGGATTTGAATCTGAATAACGTAGATCCTGAGGTTGAGGTTCCAGCTCACCCTGTTGGACGAATTAACCGCATTCATCCTCAAGAAAATATTATTGGGAGTCCTTTGGATGGAGTGAAGACTCGAAATCAGATTTCTTCAGGCGGTCTTGCTGACATTCTTGATTTTGCAGATGTAAGCTTTTGTGCTCATTCCTGCTTTATTTCTCAAGTTGAACCACGTACTGTCACTGAAGCTCTCAAGGAAGAATCCTGGGTTGATGCAATGCAAGAAGAACTTATACAGTTCAAAAAGTTAGGTGTCTGGCAATTGTTTGACAGACCAAAAGGTGCAAAAGTCATTGGCACTCGATGGGTTCTTCGTTGCAAGAAAGATGATCACGGGATCATACTGCGAAACCAGGCACGTCTGGTGGTTCAAGGATTCAGACAGATAGAGGGTTTGGACTACAATGAGGTGTTTGCTCCGGTTGCTCGACTCGAAGCAATTCGTATCTTCTTGGCTTATGCATCCTTTAAGAAGTTTAAGGTTTATCAAATGGATGTCCAGAGTGCGTTCCTTCATGGTGTGATCAGTGAAACAGTATATGTCAGTCAACCTCCCGGGTTTGAGGATCCTTTGAATCGTGACCAAGTCTACAAGCTAGACAAGGCTTTATATGGATTGCATCAAGCTCCGCGAGCGTGGTATGAGACACTTTCTACTCACCTTCTGAATAACGGGTTCAGAAGAGGTGTCATTGACTGCACATTATTCATTCGTGAGAAGGACAGTGATTTGCTCTTGGTGCAAGTGTATGTGGACGACATAATCTTTGGTTCCACTAATGATAGTCTGTGCAAGGAATTCGAGAAGGTTATGAAAGAGATATTTGAAATGAGCTCAATGGGAGAGATGAAGTTTTTCTTAGGATTGCAGGTGGATCAGTCTGAGGCAGGGATTTTCATTCATCAAACCAAATATATTGGTGACATTCTGAGCCGGTTCAGTATGTCTGATGCAAAGCCTGCTGGTACCCCACTGGCGATTAATCACGGGATTACTCCAGATGAAAAGGGGGAGTTAATTGATGCCACTCTGTACCGAGGAATGATCGGATCTCTTATGTATCTCACTGCTTCTCGGCCAGATATCATGTTCGCTACTTGCTTGTGTGCACGCTATCAGTCAAAACCAAGAGTATCTCATCTCATTGCTGTCAAAAGGATTATGCATTATCTGAAGGGTACACCAGAACTTGGCTTATGGTACCCTAATGATGATAACTTTGAGCTTACTGCATATAGTGATTCAGATTATGGTGGATGCAAGAGAGATTTTAAATCAACATCTGCAGGATGTCAGTTCTTTGGAAACCGTTTAGTTACCTGGCAGTGCAAGAAGCAGACGTCGGTGTCTACTTCAACCTGTGAAGCTGAATACATTGCTGCTGCTAGTTGCTGTTCTCAAATCATCTGGATTCAACAGCAACTCAGGGACTATGGGTTACATTTTTCTAACACTCCTATATATGTTGATAATACTGCTGCCATAGCTGTCACTAAAAATCCTGTTCAGCACTCCAAAACCAAACACATCGTCATTAAATATCACTTCATACGTGATTGTTTTGAAAAGAAATTAATCGATGTAGTGAAAATTCACACCGATCACCAAAAAGCCGATCTTTTTACCAAAGCATTTGATAAACCCAGATTTTTATATCTGTTATCGGCTAATGGTGTTTTTCAAAAGGATGAAGTCCAATCCTCATCTGAGTCTAACAAATGATCATCACTTTTCTTAGCTAGTCTTTGTTTTGTTTATTCTAGTTCAGTCTTTCAATTTTTCTTGTATAGTTTATTTTCTTCATTAAAAACTCAAAAATATTTTCTGTTTTTAGGTTTTTAGGGGGAGATATACTGTAATTTGAAAAACCAAAAACATTTAAAAATTGAAAAACCAAAACAATAGAAAAATTAAAAAATTGAGATGGTCTTTCTTTATAAAGTAATACATTAATCTATCATGTCATAGAAGCAGAAGTGAATGTATGAGCTGAAATCACAAGAGAATTGTGATGGGATGTACTGATAGGCTGACTATACAGAATGAATAAACAACTTGTGATAACTTAGAAAGTTTGATCTGTGGGATCCATTTTATAAAACCACTTGAGTGAGAAATGGTTTTTGACTCAAATCAAGCATACACCTGTCATCATGGAATCAAATGAGGTTTCAAACAAAGAAAAACAAAAACAAGCTGGTATTAAGCTTGAAGAAAAGCAAAAACAAGCTGGTATTAAGCTTGAAGAAAAACAAAAACAAGCTGGTATTAAGCTTGAAGTAAAATAAATGCAAGCTGGTATTAAGCTTGAGAAAAACTTAAACAAATTAAGTTCGATTCCATATATGTGCCATATTGCTGGGACGGACCTAGCTGAAGCCATCCATTTGGATAGAACAAGATAAATACAAAAAGATAATAATGTTAGAATCTTATTGTATTCATGATGACTGGTTTTAAGATATGTAGAAATGAGTTTTGAACTGATTTTGATCTTTAATGGTGAATTGAAATGGGGAACTCAATCAAGAAATATGAGTGATCATAAAGTTCGTTTAGTAGTTGTGTATTGTTTGGTTTAATTCTGGACAAACATATCAGTAATCGTATCATAATAGAATTGTGATTGAAGTAAAACATTCATTGAAGATAATATGATGTGATTAGAGATATGTGTTATTTTATTAATGGACTTCTCACAAAAATATGTGTTTATTTGTCTTTAGTTACTATTTGTACAGTCGTAGTTGTTGTTTTAGAAAAATACAAAAAGATTTTCTATTTTAAGTTTTATTTTAGATGATCATTTGTAGATTCAGATGTTTGCCACATCTGAATCCTGAACCAACCAAACATATATTCATAATAGTCAAAAGTTTGTTGATCAAAATGCTATATATTGAAAAAATTTGAGTTTTGGGTGTTCAAATCTCTCATTCGTCCGAATGAGAGGTAAATTTCATTCATTCGGCCGAATGACCTCATTCTGCGAATGAGTCATTCGACCGAATCAATCAGACCAAGTTTTTTCTCATTCGACGAATGAGGTGTGTCGAATGTCTCATTCGACATTCACATTCGGCGAATGAGTGGTGACGAATGACTCATTCGTCAATCACATTCGGCGAATGTGTCGGTGTTTCAACCGACCTTTCGTCTAGCTTATTCGGCGAATGACTGTGGCTATATAAGAGTCCTTCGGCCGAATGAAGCTCATTCGATCTTATTCTCTTTCGCCGCATCTGTGTGTTCCCCATTCGCCCAAATATCAACTTTGCTCAAACAATCGATTTCTTGTGCTTGTTACTCACCCTGCTTTTGATCATCACATCCTATTTCATCTCAGGTACTTAGAGAAGGATTATCAGCGATTTCTAACCGTGGAATCATCAAGAACAGATCAAATTTTTAGATTCTAGGGTTTCGTTAATCGCCTTGTAAATAAATGGTCAATATGGACATGAAATCACCTAAGACGTGTTTTAAATATCTTAATCGGTTGATTCTGAGTATGTGCATGTAAATTTTGTGGACTGATTTGAGTGTTTTGAAAAAGGGATTTTTGAATTCAAACTGGTTGCCGAATGTCGTCATTCGGCGAATGAGACTCATTCGGCGAATGGCTCATTCGACGAATGACCATCATAGCTTATAGCTCATTCGGCGAATGATGTCTATTCGACGAATGAATCCCATTCGGCGCATGGGTCATTCGACCAAAGGTCTCATTCGGCCGAATGACTCTCATTCGACCAAAGTGTTTAATATGATTCTGTTTTTCTGATTTATGTTTTCTGTTCAACTGAATTGCACTAACATGTTTAATTTTTTGTTTTTCAGAATGGCAGGTTACAAGTCTGTGCCAAAGCATAACATTTGTGCTCATTTGGATCTCAACACACCGAACGCCAAACACTACTCAGAGATTATCACTTTTCTTCGGCGTTCGAGGATTTTTACAGCTATATCTACCTTACATGTACCCTACCACTCTCATCAGCAAGACTTCTGGTCTTCCGCAAACATAGATTGTGAGGCTGAGCCTACCGTTATTAGAGGGAAGGTGCTAGGACATGATGTTGCTGTGTCCGCTGAGCACATAAGGAGAGTGTGTGGATTTCAGGATACTCCCGATCAGCCATCTCTGCTAGATCGTTTCTTAGTTCGTGGTTGCTTTCTGAGATGCAAGTACGAAGGTGATATTGGAGCAGGAATTCTCAACAAAGCATTCATGTCTCCTCAATTCAAATATCTCGCACACGTTCTGGTTCACTGTCTCGGATCAAGGAGAGGTGGTTTCGATGATATGCGAGAGACAATACAGTGTGCTTTTGCTGCTTTGGTGCTGAACAAGCCGTTCAACTTCTCCGAGATGATTTTCATACACATGAAGGAGAACGTTGTCTTGAAGGGAGACAAGAAATTTCTGATGTATCCTCGATTTCTGCAACAGATTATAGATACTCAAGTTCCGGATCTGCCAAAGATCAATGCTGATATTGTCCGTCTAGAGCATATGAATGACACTACTCTGAACAGAGTCTTGTCATACAGAGGGAAAGAGAGGAAGCCAGCTACCCGATCTTTATTTGGTCATCTTTCTAGGCTAGATTATCGAGCTCCTGCTGGTCGTAAATGGAGGCACGATGATTCTGATTCTGATGTTGAGGACATTGTTGTACCAGATGATGGTGGTGATAGTGATGGAGGAAATGATGATGATGCAGGTGGTAGTGATGCTGGAGTTGGTGAAAGCTCAGTGATTGTGTGCACTGCAGCTGTTAGTTCTGTATTGGTGAGTGCGGGTGTAGGTGACACAACCACTGCTGCTGATGTGAGCATGGTTGATGTTGGTGGTGTTGCTGCTGGTAGTGATGTTGGTGTTTCTACAGCTCAAGAAGAAGATATAGATGTCGATTCTCTATTAGAGTTGGATTTCTTAACTACTACAGTCACCACTTCTGCTTCACTTGATGCTACAGTTCCTCATTCTACATAAGGTGATGATGAGTCAGAGGACTCAAGTGAGGATGATGGTGTAGCTGGTGAAGGGGATGAAGATAGTACTGATTCTGATGATACTATCGAGGATGGTTTTGAGAAGGTAATGGTTGGTGGGAGGATGGTTGTGAGGAAGAGGAAGAGAAGTGAAGAGGAGCTGGAGGAGATTGCTGATCCATTGTTCATTCCAGAATTTGATTTGTCTCCTCCACCTCGGTCTTCAGCACCAGTTACAGTGGCTGTTTCTACTGCTACTTCTCAGCCTACATCCTCCCAAGCAGGGAGAGGAAAGAGATCGAGGTTCTCTTTTCAAAGGAGGTCAGAACTGACTACAGCTGCTGCAACTACTGTTACATCAGTAGCAGCTGTTTCAGTTTCTTCACTGACACGGTCAAGGGCTGTTTCCTCACATACTACTATTGCCCCGCTGACCACTCCTATTACTCATAATCCTGTTTATGTTGTTGCTTCTGCTAGCCCCCTACATCTCGAGCTGACATGTTCATACCTGCTGTTTCAGTTGTTGATCAGCTGAGCACACTGAACAGTATGGTTCTTAGACTGATGGAGAAAAACATGGAGCAGGAGAACAAGATAGCTCAGCTCACACAAAGGATCAATGATCAGGATGCCTTGTTGCTGCAGGCAGCTGATCAACGAGCTGATCTTAGAGCTCGTTCTGCTCAACAAGAAGAGCAGCTGCTAAAGTATATCGATGAGCACAACCAGTTGGCACTGACTGCCACTGGTTTCAATGAACGGATTTTGCTACTAGAAGCGGAGAATGCTCGACTTGCTGAACTAGTTGAAAGTTCCAAGGAAGGCACTCCCAGGCTTGAGGGTACAGAAAGCCGCTCCAATGATTTAGATTCTGAGAAAACAAAGGAAGAAGAAGAGGAAGAAGAGGAAGCAAAAGCTGATGAGGAAAAGGTTGACTATGAAGAATCTGATAAAGATGATGATCAGGACGGATCTGGGAGTGGGTCTTCTAAATCATCCAGTACTGATGATGATGATGACGATGATGATCAAGCCCCTCCTTCATCTGAGATCCGGTCCAAAAAGGCCAACGACAAGAAGCCTCAGGCTCCTCCTCCTTCGTCTCCCTCAAAGACAGCCGAACCAGAAGCTACTGAGGAAGTAGAAGCTGTGCCTTTGAGACGTCAGTTAGACGAGACTCTTACCATGATTTTGGACGCTCAAGGCATCATACAGCACTCAGTCAGCTATGACAAGGAGGAAGGAGAAATTATTCACTGCTTGACAAAGGAACAAATTGCTGAACTGTTCAGGTTAAATCCTGATGAGGTGATCACTGATGATACCTCTGTTCCTATTGTTGATGAGCCAGAGCCAGAAATTTTTGATGATATTGATGAAGTTATTTTGGAGGATATTACTGATGAGGAATATCCCAAGTACACATCGGCTGAGGATGAGTTGCCTACATTCACTGAACCATTTGATCAAGAAACAGAGGATCTTTTGGTCAGATATCTGGAATAACAAGTTGAAGCAAGCAAATCCGAAGCCGATGAACAACAGAAAAGAAAAGAAGAATGGGAGGCCTACTGGGTGACCTTGAAGAAACAAAGCACCGAGAAGATGCCAGCTACACACAAGAAAGTTTACAGAACCAAAGGCTACAAAGCTAGAGGTCAAATATTGAGCTGGGCATACTTTCACGACCTTGGTTGCTATGCTGTGAAGAGAGAGAAGGGAATTGATTACTTCAACCACCCTCATGATTTCAAGACGTTGCCGGGCTTTGAAGTTAATCAATTAGCACGTCTTAAGTTACTATACAGTGAAGACTCAGGGATGTCTGCCTGGTTTTCTAGGCAAATCCAGTATGAGTACAGAAAGAGATGGGTGAACTTTCAGCCCCAGCAGCCTGAACGGTATTATTTGCCAGAAATTGACGGAGACACCCGAAAGCATAAGGTTATCCTGAAGTGGCTTCCCCCTAGAGTTTTGAAGAAGATTCCTTTACGGAAAATGCAACAAGACTTTATGGATGGCTTCCGATGGTGGTATTATGATGGGCGCACTGGCGAGGCTGTGATTGTGTTGTGCAAGGATAAGCAGTGGGAGACTGTAAGGATATTTGATCCTATGTGGTTGACCAATTTATCTCACAAAGATGTTCAAGTTCTGTTTAGGCACCAGATTTTCTTCGATGTTCAAGACATGGTGCAAGCATTGCAGTTTATGAGAGTGATCCGTCTCTGCAGTATTTTCAAGATCCACGCTGGAGCAGACTGGAAAGCTATATAGGCAAAGTATTTCAAGAAAGACACTTCCAAGAGTTGAACTAGGTCCATGGGGGAGTTTGTTGATACATGTAATGTCCCTAGTTCTATTTTGTACTACTTATCATGTAAAATTCAAGTTATTAATGGAAGTTGTCTTTTTATATATTGTTCTTAATGTTTATGTTTAACTATTTGATTATTTGATTGGGTGATTTGGTTTATTGTTTAATTGAGTATGAGTATTGCTCATTCGGCCGAATGACTCTAGAGTATGAAGTCATTCGGCGAATGAGAATAGAGTATGTCTACATTCGTCGAATGAGTCATTCGCCGAATGACTCATTCGACTGAATTACTTATTCGACAGAAGCCATTCGTCGAATGAGTTGCTTCGGCCTCTCATTCGGCCGAATGACTACTGCCTATATATACCGGTTCAAATCATTTCAATACTAACTTTTCCAGAGCCCTCCTTCTTCCCTGAGATTCCAGAGTCAAACCCTAGGAGATTAGAGCGGCCATTGATAGTCCAATTTCGATTCTCAACCTGTGGTGTTCGATTCTTGTCTACAAGTTCTTCCTACACCATCGGATCACCACGGTTGCTGTTGATTTCGATTGGAAAACCCTGGAATAGGATTCCGCACTATTCCAACGGCTGTCGGGTAGATTTCCATAGGAATCGGATTGTTTCCGAGCTCCTTGAAGGTCCTACAAACCTAATCCCTCAGCAGCGAACCCTCATGCCACGCGAACCCTAAGGTGGCGAACCTTAGGGACACCGAACCATCTAGCAAGCCACGAACCCTTGCTTCTTTTAATCGCCGAACCTCCAGCCATGCCCCTTAGGGGACGAACCTGTTCACTATTAACCGAACCCTGAATCTAAGCGAACCTATGAAGGTTGAGAGGCTTGACCGGCGAACCATGGATCACGAACCATTATAGCCGAACCTTTTATATTTCAGCCGAACCATTTGCATGGGACACCTCACGAACCTTGGTCCTATGTTGGCCGAACCTTTGGTGACTTAGCCTTAGATGCAGCGAACCCTTTTGGGCCGAACCCTCTTAAGCCCACGAACCATGGTAGGGCCGAACCTAAAGGTTCGCTGGTTAGGTGGCCATGGAACTTGAACTTGTTTAGGATTAAGGGGTTGGGAAATACACTGAGGGCTACGAACATGTATATATATATATACACACATAGGTGGGAGATAACTATGCATGCATGGGAATGAGAAGCACCACCTTTTCATTAACAATATAATTAGAAAATTTATAAATTTTGCTTAACGAAGGTTCTTGATGAGAATAAATTAATGTAAAGTTATTTAAGCTTAATATAAGTTTAATAATTCGAGAAATTTTGGTTTAGTAAATGAAACATGCATGCATGAAAGGATGTGTATGAGGAAGATTGCCATCCTTTAACATACACATCTATGAGGGGTGTACACATAATGTTTCACAACAATTGTGATTATTGATAAGTGAAGCTAACTAATCTTACACTTATTTTAATAATGAAATTAAGATCAACATAGTGAAAAATCGTATAACTTAAAAGATAAACTTAAGTTATTGTACACCTAATGACCTAATGTCACAATATCATGAAACACTTAATTATGGGTTAACATATACTTATGAACATAGATATATTAATTACAGATATTTGAATTGCTTTGAGCTTACATACGCGAGCGCGCATAATACGAGAACACTGAATTTAAAGACTTCAGGTGAGTTCTCATAACCTCCCTTTCTTTAAACTGTTTGGTTTTAAAACTCGGAGGTGAAGCATGTATACCAAATTAAATATTATTTTGATAACACAAGGTTAATACCTGTTTATCAATATGATATTCACATTTAAAATTATCATTATTTACGGATTATCTCTTACATTATATATCCGTGTAAATATTGTCATTGACTTCGGTCAATAACAAAGATTACATGTATTGCCACAAACTCCGTGAATCATTGCTTTTGACTTCGGTTAATTGCTTTGACATCATGTATTGTCACATGGATGTTGTCCACTCCGTGAATCATCGCCTTTAACTTCGGTTAATTGCTTTGACTTCATGTATAGTCACGTGGTTAGCTACCACTCCATGGATCATGTTTTTAACTTATGTTAATTACACAATGACCATGTATAGTCACATAAATTATTTGCGAATATTGATGTTGAGATTGATTGATTAGTTATGTGGTTTGATTATCTCTTACTGACTATGATTATCTGTGATTGGTTATGACTGAGTTGACATGTGATTATGTGTTTGTGTACGTGTTTGATTGTTGAGTTTGGAAATTGGTTGGATTATCTCATACAGGTATTATTGTGGATTTACTCAGAAAATCATAAGCATTTATACTCGTTTTATTTAAACCTTTTATAAAACCATTTCTAAACTTAAACTTTTAAATTCATTTTTATAAAACCTTTTAAGTATAAAAACTTATGATTACTCACCAACTACTTTGTAGTTGACACTTGATTTTCTTACATGTTTCAGGTGATGAAGCTAAGTAGGATGAGAAGGATGGTCTCTCATATTTTGGACATTATCATATAGGATCTTGGACTTAGCTAATTAACTAAAATTCTGGCGATTAGAGTTTAGTTAGTTTAGCTAATTCTTCTGTGTAATTGTTGTATTTAAATTCATGATGAACATGATTCTTGTGTAATTATTTTGGTTGATTGAATGATATATGATGATTTGATTTAGATGCCCATGAGCTTTTGAACAATCTACACATCCCTCATGGCATCCCGACGTTTCCGCCATCGGTCGGGATGTTACAATAGGTTCGGCTAAATTTGAGAATTGTAGGGTTCGGCTAGCACTCTAAATTCAACGAACCCTCAAGGTTCGGCCCTAGTGTTTTCAGTTGGTTCCAGGTTCGGGTAAAGGAAGGGTTAAGCTATCCCCTCTGGTTCGCTAGAAAAGGTTCGGCTAGGGTTAAAGGTTCGTGACCTATTTGGTTCGGCAGAGATGGTTCGTGAGTCCTAGGGTTCGTGATTTTCCATGCATGGAATAATATAGGTTCGGTCATCCCGTGCAAGAGGGTTCGGCTACCATGCACCACTATCAGCTAGGGTTCGGCTATGGTATAAGATTCGGCTGAGGAGACTTTAGGTTCGGTCCTGGGTTCGTAGCAGGGTTGTTGCAGAAAACCCCAGGTTCATTGCAGGCCCAACAGGTTCGGCTGGGTTTGCTAGGTTCGGCCTACCTTACTCAGCTCCTAAAAGGTTCGACTAGCTGTAACATCATCCTCCATGAACCTGTTGACCATGGATTGTTTTCATCAGCTTCATTATTGGTTCTAAGTCCTGCAGCTTTGTTCCTAATCGTTTACAAGGTTTATCTAAGCGCCTTTGAGGGACTAGGTCGCTTAGAACACCATAAAATATGGGATTCGAGGTTACACACATAAACCGAAATTAAACTAGGGCTTTACGTCAAAATCAGTGGAATAAAGCTTGAATAACTTGTACTTCGGTAATCTACGTGATGAGATGAACGTTTTGACACCTAGCTTGCTTGAATCCAATGAGAAATCACCAAGAAATGTTAGAGAGAAGGAGGAGGAGAGCTTTTCTAGAGAGAGAGAGGGTGGAACAATAATGAGGAGAGGGGAGAAGGTTGGTGGTGGTGGATAGAAGAATAAATGCTCCATTAAATGAAGTATGGATACCCGGTAGTTCGGTCTCGTCCGGTTTCGCGTAAAATGCCGTTTCTCGTGGTTTTCGTCACGAAACGACCCGGTTTATAAAATAGACTTATAAAATTTATTTAGGTTGTGATTCCTAATAAATTAACTAAATGTCTTTTATTTATTTTAAATTTTCAAAATATTAATTTATTTGTTTAAAATCGAATCGTATGGTCGTCGCGCGTATTCGTTTGAATCGTCACTCGTACGAACACGACGAAGACTATACTTTTCAATGTTGTTTTCTAATTATCGAATATCGTTCAGAACAATAAACCTTCAGATATATTCGTACAGATCGTCACCTATACGAACAACCTGTTAATTTAGCATTCACATAACAACATTCGTTCTGTTTTGTTCTATTAAGCCTCACAAACGTTTATGCATAATAAATCCTAACACATAATCCCATGATGGTTCTGTGTTGTCAGATAATATCTGCCTGATAACCCAGGTTTTCTGAGTTTTGTTCCTCTGAAATGATGATGAATTTACTGTTCATTACATAAAATGATAATGATATCTTATATGAATATGAAATGCAATGAAATGTATATAGTTCGTACCTGTTTACTGTTCATGAACTGTTTAAAATCACTGTTCCGGTGTCACACCCCGAGCCGGCGGGATAGGATCGGTTGTCCCGTCGGGCGGAAGGTTCCCGGGGCGCGATATCGTGAGTGATAATCGTGATGATCAGATTGTTTATATTGCACATGATATAAATGAGAAATGCTAAATATAATAGAATTACAGAGTTAAATTACATCAGTATTGTTTATAATTTAACAATTTAAATCTACCATCAACATCATAAATTTCTATCTTGTATTTACACAAGATATACAAAATAAATTTGTATAATGATGTCTTCAAAAGTATGCAGGTCCAAAATGCTAAGCCTTCTATCTGAAGTCCTAGTCAAAAAGGAATAACTCCTTAGTTGACCTGTTCGTCACCTGAGAAGTCATGCAAAAATCAAGTCAACACATGGTTGGTGAGTTCATATAGTTTTATGATTTGAAAATGATTTGAAAACCTCTTTTGGTAAAGACCCTAACCTCATTAACTCCACATGTAATATCCACATCGGTATGCTTATATATAGGGAATCACGAAAGGGTCAAGCCCAGACGCTATCCCACCACATACTAATATGTATATGACACTGTTGTTAATGATAATTAAGCAATTTTTACCCAACACCTCTGATTTAGATCATGATATTGAAATCTGATATGCCTTTGATTTATTGGGTTCCTCATAGATATATGATTTCCCAAAAAGATCGTGATAATAGTAAAATGTCAAATATTTAATTTATTAATTAAATAAATCATTTAAATACAACTAAGACATGATGATTGGGTATGAATTTACTCAATCAGTTAGACTTTGTTGTTGGTGGTTGTCCAAGTTGTAACCTCTCACACGTGACCCATGTCAGGCATAACTCACAAGGAGTACACCTGAACTGAGCGGGATTTTAATGATTTGCCCGTTACAGCTTGACCCAATGGTCTTCTGCATCTGAGTGGGACTTTAATGTTTTGCCCGTTACAGCCTGACCCAATGGTCTTCTGCATCTGAGTGGGACTTTAAGGATATCCTGTGATTCTTGATCTCTTGATTCTCATGATTTTGACTTTGATAATGATTCCATTTGATCGTTCATGTTATTGCCCGTTACAGCCTGACCCGAAGGTCTTCTGCATCTGAGTGGGACTTTATATGTGTGTTACACGTGGTCTTGATTCCATATACAACTGACATCCACCTTGACATGAGTATTAATGATTTCATTAGATCATAATGATTTCATTATTAACATGATTCACACACATTTATGATATCTGATTTCTTGAGTCTCTTGATCTTGATCTTTTGACTTTCCCATGATTCACAATGATAATTGATTTGATATTGATTCTTGGGTCTCAGATCTCACACTGAGCTATGATTCCTTTGAATGTGATCTTTTTGATTTTGTTCAAATGATTTCACTTTGAATTTAGATTCTTGAATTTGAGCTTGATGGACTAAGGGTTGATTTAGAGTTTAAATTTAAGGCATTACTCATGAGAGTACTTAAATTTATTTGATAATGTGATCTGTTTAATAATTTCCTAGACAGGAGTCTAGGAGTATCAACAAACATATATATGTAAAACATATAATAAATACAAGCATTTAAATAAACAGTTTAAATAAAACAGTTTACGAATGCTTCTCAGCCCCGCGTTTTAAAACAAAAATGTTAGAAAAGGGGCAGTGAACTCACCTGTGTTGCTGTGTAACTGATTCACAAAAGATAGTACGCGCTCTTTGACTGTTGCTTATGTATCTTTATCACCTGAATTAATTTAAGAAGATTTGTAGACGATAAGTATATATATTAGTCGTCACAACTTGGGTTTGGTCTCGGTGTGCAACTAAGTGTCCTAGATTACTAACGTGATTCTAAGATTTCCTCTAACTAGACTAACCTTATTACCCATTAGTAACCCATATTCCCCAATTTATTATCACAAGTCCTTAGTTAAAACACGTTTAATTTATTTCATTCTAGATTAATTATTTAGAAAACATTACTTAGTATATTTTAATAAGGTTTAGGAATCTTTTACTTTCAATTAAAATGTAATTAATTTTTGAAATAGTGAACTTTCTCATGATGGGCTTGGGTTAAGCCCATTGGGCCAACTTTGGACCCAACATTAAGCTTTGATTATGCAAATGATTTCTCGCTAGATCTTTGATTTACTAACCTTGATAGTTTAAATACCATCTAGATTAGTCACATGTTTTATAGAACATCCTAGGGTTTAAGTGTTAATATTTAAATAAACACTTGAACCTTAAGTTATTGTTTTGATCCATACGACATTACAATGAAATCCCGATGTGCTAGACCTAACTAATGGATGTTAATAACCATATTTTGTCGAGTGCATGATCATGAAACCCTAATTAGTTCCATGCACCCACATACTATTTTTCCTGTATACGCATGTATTCCATGAGTTTCATGCAAAACCCTAATAAACTCCTCATGCATTCCCACATCATGCACCCACACACACACCCCTTCGGTCACCCTGCATGCATGGTGGATGGCCGACCAAATGAATGGTTACCCGAATGAAATGTCCGAGTGTGGGCCGGCTTGACCGAATGAGTTTAGGTGTCGAATGGCTACATGGCCGACTGAAGAACTCTGTCGAATGAGAGGAGTTCGAATGTGAACTGTCGAATGGGTGAGTTGCGAATGGAAGGCTATTCGCCGAGTGTGATATCCTACGAATGAGGGAATAGCCGAAAGTAGGATAATCCGATCGAATGAGTGCCGCATGTGAGTCGAATGAGGCCATGGCCGAAGGGCCTGATTCGGCGAATGAGGTGGAAGGCTCATTCGGCGAGCTGATGAACTTCATTCGGCCGTTCGAAGGGCCCAGGTGAAAGCCGAAATTTCGAACTAATCGACCAGGCTTTTGAGGGGTTCTTGTTCTTACATCATCATAAGGTGTTGGGGTGTGTTTCCTAAGGCTTGAAATGGCTTAAAAACGGCCATAATGGGGTTCGAACCTAAGGGTGCGAAAACCCTAAAAACGCAACCACAACCTCGATTTTTACCTCAAATCTGTCGGATAAAAGCTTAGATCTGTTGTACTTCCATGATCTACAAGTTGAGATGGTTGTTTTGACACCAAAATGAGCCGATTTAGTTGAGAAATGAAGACGATCTTGCTAGAGTTTGTAGAGAGAGAAACTAGAGAGAGAAAGGGCCGATGGTGGGTATTGGTGGCTGGTTGTTGTGTGTCATTATGACATTAAATGCCATCTTTAATGGCTAGGTTTTACCCGGTTATGTTCGGGTTCGTTCGGTTTCGCGTGGTTTCGCGTAAAAACGTCGTTTTCGCGTCGTTCTTGTAACGAAACGACTCGGTTTTAAAATAGAAGTCATAAAATTATTTTAGGTTGTGATTCCTAATAAATTAACTAAATATCTTTTATTTATTTAAATTTCAAAATATTTATTTAACGTTTAAATCGTATTGCGCGGTCATCGCGCGTATTTGTTCGAATCAAATACGACGATAACTCCACTATTCAATGTTGTTTTCTAATTACTGAATATCATTCAGAACGTTAAACTTTCAGATTTATTCGTACAGATCGTCGCCTATACGAATAATCTGTCGGTTTAGCATTCACTTAACGATATTCGTGTTGTTTTGTCCTGTAAGGCCTCACATACGTTTATACATAATAAGATCCTAACAAATAAATCACATGATGGTTCTGTGTTGCCAGATAATTATCTGACTCAAGAACCATTGTTCTGGACTGAGTTTTCTGAATTGATTATGAATTCTCTGTTTTGATAGCATAAAATGATACTGAAATTTGATATGAATATGAAATACACTGAATTACATAAGACTTGTACCTGATTACTGTTCATGTACTGTTTACGATCACTGTTCCGGTGACGTTTCCGGCACTGATGTTACAGTCTCCCCTTGTTAAAGAAATTTCGTCCCGAAATTTAAGAATTGTTATCGGGTACAGCTTCCTCTTCAAACAGTTGGGGATACTTTGACTTCATGTGATCTTCACGTTCCCAAGTAAATTCGGGTCCGCGTCTTGAGTTCCAACGAACCTTTACTATCGGAATACGGCTTCGCCTTAGTTGCTTGACCTTGCGATCCATAATCTCTAAAGGTTCTTCGATAAAGTGCAACTGATCATCAACTTGAATCTCTTCGAGTGGAATGACGAGTGATTCGTCAGCAAGGCATTTCTTTAAGTTCGAGACGTGAAACACGTCATGCACACCACTGAGTTCATCCGGTAATCTCAATCTATACGCCACAGGACCAATACGCTCGATGATTTCGAACGGTCCTACGTATCGTGGTGCTAACTTGCCTTTCTTTCCAAAGCGGACTACGCCTTTCCATGGAGAAACCTTCAACATGACACGGTCTCCCACTTGAAATTCCAACGGCTTACGCCGTTTATCAGCGTAGCTCTTTTGTCTGCTTCTTGTAGCTTGAATCTTCTCTGAATCTGAGCAATCTTGTCGGTGGTTTCCTGAATAAGCTCTGGCCCAGTTATGCGATTATCTCCAACTTCAGTCCAACAGATCGGTGATCGACATTTCCGACCATAAAGAGCCTCGAATGGTGCACATCCGATACTGCTGTGGTAACTGTTGTTGTAGGAGAACTCAATCAGTGGCAAATGAGAATCCCAATTCCCACCGAAATCCAAAATACAGGTCCTTAACATATCCTCTAGGGTCTGAATCGTACGTTCGCTTTGGCCGTCCGTTTGTGGATGGTAAGCTGTACTCAGATTTAACTGTGTCCCTAGAGATTTCTGCAGTGATTGCCAGAACCTTGAAGTAAATCTGCTGTCTCTATCAGAAATAATTGATAATGGTACACCGTGACGTACCACTATCTCATTAATGTACAATCTCGCCAGTCTATCCATCGTGAAGGTTTCACGCATCGGCAAGAAGTGAGCAGATTTTGTTAAACGATCAATGATCACCCAAATCGTATCGTGACCACTGGAAGTGCGGGGTAGCTTGGTAATGAAATCCATAGCTATTTGTTCCCACTTCCAGAGCGGAATCTCAGGCTGTTCCAGTAAACCAGACGGTCTCTGGTGTTCCGCCTTTACCTTCGCACACGTCAGACACCGACCGACGTACTCGGCTATGTCTTTCTTCATTCCCGGCCACCAATAAAATCCGCGCAAGTCTTGATACATTTTATCAGCGCCTGGGTGTACAGAATATTTTGTCTTGTGTGCTTCATCGAAGATAAGTCTTTTCAATTCATCTACCGCAGGAATCCATATACGATCCTGGTAGTAGATCATTCCATCAATCTTAGTCTCTAAATGTTTCTCTGCTCCACAGTCAAGTTCTTTCTTCAAGTTTCCCTTATCAACTGATTCCTGTTGGGCTTGAATGATCCTGTCTTGTAAACTGGTCTGCATAGTCATCCCCATAGCTCTAACGCGTAAGGGTTTGACCCGTTCCTTCCGGCTCAAGGCATCAGCTACAACATTCGCCTTTCCCGGATGGTACTTAATCACACAATCATAATCATTCAGGAGTTCAACCCAACGGCATTGTCGCATGTTGAGTTCCTTCTGATCAAAGATATGCTGCAGACTCTTGTGGTCAGTAAATATGGTACACTTGGTGCCATATAAGTAATGTCTCCAAATCTTTAATGCGAAGATTACTGCTCCCAGTTCAAGATCATGAGTAGTGTAATTCTTCTCATGAACTTTTAACTGTCTTGATGCATAGGCGATAACTTTGTCCCGTTGCATCAGTGCGCAACCAAGTCCCTGTTGGGATGCATCACAGTAAACAACAAAGTCATCACATCCTTCCGGGAGTGATAGGATTGGAGCATTACATAACTTCTGCTTCAATGTCTGAAAAGCATCCTCTTGTTTATGTTCCCAGACAAACAGTTCACTCTTCTGAGTTAATTTAGTGAGAGGCAAAGCTATCTTAGAAAAGTTCGAGATGAACCTCCTGTAATAACCTGCCAATCCCAGAAAAGACCGTATCTCCGTTGGTGTCTTCGGAGTGTCCCAGTTCTTTATTGCTTCAATCTTGGCGGGATCTACATGAATTCCCTCACTGTTGACTACATGACCAAGAAACTGAACTTCTCTTAACCAAAATTCACACTTAGAGAACTTGGCGTAAAGTTTCTGTTCCATCAATGTGCTCTGTCTTGATCTTGGAATAAATCAGTATGTCATCAATAAAGACAATGACAAACTGATCTAAATACGGCTTGCACACTCGGTTCATGAGATCCATGAAAACCGCTGGTGCATTCGTCAGTCCGAAAGGCATCACTAAGAATTCATAATGCCCGTATCTGGTTCGGAAAGCCGTCTTCGGTATGTCTTCGTCTTGAACTCTAAGTTGATGATACCCGGACCGTAGATCAATCTTCGAGAAATACTGAGCTCCTTGTAACTGATCGAACAGGTCATCAATCCTCGGCAATGGATACCGATTCTTGATAGTCAGCTTGTTCAGTTCTCGATAGTCGATGCACATTCTGAACGATCCGTCTTTCTTCTTCACAAACAAGACCGGAGCTCCCCAAGGTGAGTAGCTCGGTCTGATGAATCCTTTATCCAGTAACTCCTGCAACTGATTCGACAATTCCTGCATCTCCGAAGGCGCTAACCGGTAAGGAGATTTAGCAACAGGAGTCGCTCCAGGAACTAAGTCAATTCGGAATTCTACCGGTCGCACCGGAGGCAAACCTGGTAGGTCTTCAGGAAATACTTCTGGATACTCTTTTACTACTGGTACATCTTGTATCTTCTTCTTGTCTTTCTCCTTTTTCACCACATGAGCAAGGAAAGCTACACACTGCTTCTGTAAACACTTACGCGCCTTTATGCATGAAATGATTTTGACACTTCGTTTTGCTTGATCCCCTTTAACTTCCAACACACGATCATCTGGTAATGGAACTCGAAGCAGCTTCTCAGAACAGATGACTTCCACTCAGTTAGAGGAAAGCCAATCCATTCCAACAATGATGTCGAAACTACCCAACTCCATCGGTATCAAATCGATAGAGAATGTATGACCGTTAAGTGTCAATGGGCAATTTCTGTGAACTGTACTAACTGTGATCTGTTTTCCGTTAGCTACTTCTATAATATAAGGGGAATCTAACTGTTCCTCTATAGAATCTAGTTGGCATGCAAAATCGGCAGAGATAAAACTCTGATCCGCACCAGTGTCAAATAGAACAGATGCATAAAAGTCATGTAAGAGAAACGTACCAGTGACCACATTCGGGTCCTGGCGTGCAGCTGGTGCTCCAATAACAAAAGCTCTTCCACGAGGAGCTTGAACTGCTTGTTGTGCCTTCTTCGGGCAGTTCTTTGCAAAGTGGCCTTGTTCGCCACAGTTGAAGCATCCCCCATTGTTCTGGTTGGCTGGTGGAGGAATAGCGAAAGCAGCATTGTTGACTGCTTGGTTAGGTGTCATCTGGCAGTGCTGGACCCAATGGCCCTTTCTTCCACATCCCGTACATTGCTTGCAAGGAGTGTTAGCAATGTGATGATACTGGCACTTAGTACACAAAGGATGTGGGCCAGTATACTGCCTCTTGGGCACATTTTGTTGTGCCACTGCTACTTGATTCAGAGGAGTAGCCACAGTGTAATTCTTTATGAACTTTTGCTTCTTCTTTGGGTGTTGCTGATGTTGTGGCTTCTTCGAAGTCTCTTCTTTTCTCTTGCCGGTGTCTGCCTCTTTCTTCAGAACTCCCGAGGCAACCATCAAGTCAGTGAGTTTTCCAGACAGTCTCACTGCTGATTCGACAGTAGTAGGGTTGGCTGAAACAACCATTCCCTGAATGCAGGCGGGAAGTCCACCTACATAACGATCTATCCTCTTCTCTAAAGTTGGTACCATGTCTGGCACCAAAGCAACCAACTCGTGATAACGAGTTGTATACCCCATGTGATCAGCCCCCTTCATCACATGGTTGGATAATTCAACCTCCAGTTTCTGCAGCTCATTCTTGGGGCAGAACTCTGTTCGCAGCAGTGTCTTGAAATCCTCCCATGGCATGGCCATAGCTTCTTCTCTCCCTCGGGCGTTGATCTGACCATTCCACCAGGTCAGAGCCCGCTTGTTGAATGTTCCAGCAGAGTAGCGGACTTTATGGTGCTCTAGACAGCTGCAGAGGTCTAGAGTAGCCTCAATCTTTTCAATCCGTTGGATTAATCCAACGGCTCCTTCAGATCCGCTAAAGCTAGGCGGCTTACATCCTACGAATGACTTGTAGGAGTAGTGTGAAGTACCACCAGTATTCCCACTGGCTTCTCCAGATGAGTTGCCAGTGTTGTTCATCTCATTACGGAGAAGATTGAACATCTCCGGTATCGCTTCCTTCATCTGATTGGTCATCTGGTTGCTCAGTAGAGTCATCAAAGCGATGGTGGTAGGATCCAGTATGGGAGTCGTGCCTGAACCTGATGCCTGTGTGATCAGGGGAGGAGGAGGTGGAGGTGGTGGAGGAGGTGGCGGTGGTGAGTCATTTGGAGATGGCGTGGAGGAGTGTGGAGCTTGGTCTTGTGTTGATGTCAACAGCGGAGGTTGTCTTCGTGGCGGCATTCTGATCATAACCAAATGAATATTGGTTAGTGCAATGATCGAATGCAGAAGACGCAATGCAATAAGCCTTAAATCCTAAGTTCTCTACATGCAGGGTCCCTAGGTTATAGTCTAGGCCAAACCGTTTAAATAAGTGACCTATATTTCTCTATAACCATGGCTCTGATACCAATCTGTGACACCCCGAGCCGGCGGGATAGGATCGGTTGTCCCGTCGGGCGGAAGGTTCCCGGGGCGCGATATCGTGAGTGATAATCGTGATGATCAGATTATTTACATTGCACATGATATAAATGAGAAATGCTAAATATAATAGAATTACAGAGTTAAATTACATCAGTATTGTTTATAATTTAACAATGTAAATCTACCATCAACATCATAAATTTCTATCTTGTATTTACACAAGATATACAAAATAAATTTGTATAATGATGTCTTCAAAAGTATTCAGGTCCAAAATGCTAAGCCTTCTATCTGAAGTCCTAGTCAAAAAGGAATAACTCCTTAGTTGACCTGTTCGTCACCTGAGAAGTCATGCAAAAATCAAGTCAACACATGGTTGGTGAGTTCATATAGTTTTATGATTTGAAAATGATTTGAAAACCTCTTTTGGTAAAGACCCTAACCTCATTAACTCCACATGTAATATCCACATCGGTATGCTTATATATAGGGAATCACGAAAGGGTCAAGCCCAGACGCTATCCCACCACATACTAATATGTATATGACACTGTTGTTAATGATAATTAAGCAATTTTTACCCAACACCTCTGATTTAGATCATGATATTGAAATCTGATATGCCTTTGATTTATTGGGTTCCTCATAGATATATGATTTCCCAAAAAGATCGTGATAATAGTAAAATGTCAAATATTTAATTTATTAATTAAATAAATCATTTAAATACAACTAAGACATGATGATTGGGTATGAATTTACTCAATCAGTTAGACTTTGTTGTTGGTGGTTGTCCAAGTTGTAACCTCTCACACGTGACCCATGTCAGGCATAACTCACAAGGAGTACACCTGAACTGAGCGGGATTTTAATGATTTGCCCGTTACAGCTTGACCCAATGGTCTTCTGCATCTGAGTGGGACTTTAATGTTTTGCCCGTTACAGCCTGACCCAATGGTCTTCTGCATCTGAGTGGGACTTTAAGGATATCCTGTGATTCTTGATCTCTTGATTCTCATGATTTTGACTTTGATAATGATTCCATTTGATCGTTCATGTTATTGCCCGTTACAGCCTGACCCGAAGGTCTTCTGCATCTGAGTGGGACTTTATATGTGTGTTACACGTGGTCTTGATTCCATATACAACTGACATCCACCTTGACATGAGTATTAATGATTTCATTAGATCATAATGATTTCATTATTAACATGATTCACACACATTTATGATATCTGATTTCTTGAGTCTCTTGATCTTGATCTTTTGACTTTCCCATGATTCACAATGATAATTGATTTGATATTGAATCTTGGGTCTCAGATCTCACACTGAGCTATGATTCCTTTGAATGTGATCTTTTGATTTTGTTCAAATGATTTCACTTTGAATTTAGATTCTTGAATTTGAGCTTGATGGACTAAGGGTTGATTTAGAGTTTAAATTTAAGGCATTACTCATGAGAGTACTTAAATTTATTTGATAATGTGATCTGTTTAATAATTTCCTAGACATGAGTCTAGGAGTATCAACAAACATATATATGTAAAACATATAATAAATACAAGCATTTAAATAAACAGTTTAAATAAAACAGTTTACGCATGCTTCTCAGCCCTGCGTTTTAAAACAAAAATGTTAGAAAAGGGGCAGTGAACTCACCTGTGTTGCTGTGTAACTGATTCACAAAAGATAGTACGCGCTCTTTGACTGTTGCTTATGTATCTTTATCACCTGAATTAATTTAAGAAGATTCGTAGACGATAAGTATATATATTAGTCGTCACAACTTGGGTTTGGTCTCGGTGTGCAACTAAGTGTCCTAGATTACTAACGTGATTCTAAGATTTCCTCTAACTAGACTAACCTTATTACCCATTAGTAACCCATATTCCCCAGTTTATTATCACAAGTCCTTAGTTAAAACACGTTTAATTTATTTCATCCTAGATTAATTATTTAGAAAACATTACTTAGTATATTTTAATAAGGTTTAGGAATCTTTTACTTTCAATTAAAATGTAATTAATTTTTGAAATAGTGAACTTTCTCATGATGGGCTTGGGTTAAGCCCATTGGGCCAACTTTGGACCCAACATTAAGCTTTGATTATGCAAATGATTTCTCGCTAGATCTTTGATTTACTAACCTTGATAGTTTAAATACCATCTAGATTAGTCACATGGTTTATAGAACATCCTAGGGTTTAAGTGTTAATATTTAAATAAACACTTGAACCTTAAGTTATTGTTTTGATCCATACGACATTACAATGAAATCCCGATGTGCTAGACCTAACTAATGGATGTTAATAACCATATTTTGTCGAGTGCATGATCATGAAACCCTAATTAGTTCCATGCACCCACATACTATTTTTCCTGTATACGCATGCATTCCATGAGTTTCATGCAAAACCCTAATAAACTCCTCATGCATTCCCACATCATGCACCCACACACACACCCCTTCGGTCACCCTGCATGCATGGTGGATGGCCGACCAAATGAATGGTTACCCGAATGAAATGTCCGAGTGTGGGCCGGCTTGACCGAATGAGTTTAGGTGTCGAATGGCTACATGGCCGACTGAAGAACTCTGTCGAATGAGAGGAGTTCGAATGTGAACTGTCGAATGGGTGAGTTGCGAATGGAAGGCTATTCGCCGAGTGTGATATCCTACGAATGAGGGAATAGCCGAAAGTAGGATAATCCGATCGAATGAGAAGGATCGAATGAGTGCCGCATGTGAGTCGAATGAGGCCATGGCCGAAGGGCCTGATTCGGCGAATGAGGTGGAAGGCTCATTCGGCGAGCTGATGAACTTCATTCGGCCGTTCGAAGGGCCCAGGTGAAAGCCGAAATTTCGAACTAATCGACCAGGCTTTTGAGGGGTTCTTGTTCTTACATCATCATAAGGTGTTGGGGTGGGTTTCCTAAGGCTTGAAATGGCTTAAAACCGGCCATAATGGGGTTCGAACCTAAGGGTGCGAAAACCCTAAAAACGCAACCACAACCTCGATTTTTACCTCAAATCTGTCGGATAAAAGCTTAGATCTGTTGTACTTCCATGATCTACAAGTTGAGATGGTTGTTTTGACACAAAAATGAGCCGATTTAGTTGAGAAATGAAGACGATCTTGCTAGAGTTTGTAGAGAGAGAAACTAGAGAGAGAAAGGGCCGATGGTGGGTATTGGTGGCTGGTTGTTGTGTGTCATTATGACATTAAATGCCATCTTTAATGGCTAGGTTTTACCCGGTTATGTTCGGGTTCGTTCGGTTTCGCGTGGTTTCGCGTAAAAACGTCGTTTTCGCGTCGTTCTTGTAACGAAACGACTCGGTTTTAAAATAGAAGTCATAAAATTATTTTAGGTTGTGATTCCTAATAAATTAACTAAATATCTTTTATTTATTTAAATTTCAAAATATTTATTTAACGTTTAAATCGAATTGCGCGGTCATCGCGCGTATTTGTTCGAATCAAATACGACGATAACTACACTATTCAATGTTGTTTTCTAATTACTGAATATCATTCAGAACGTTAAACTTTCAGATTTATTCGTACAGATCGTCACCTATACGAATAATCTGTCGGTTTAGCATTCACTTAACGATATTCGTGTTGTTTTGTCCTGTAAGGCCTCACATACGTTTATACATAATAAGATCCTAACAAATAAATCACATGATGGTTCTGTGTTGCCAGATAATTATCTGACTCAAGAACCATTGTTCTGGACTGAGTTTTCTGAATTGATTATGAATTCTCTGTTTTGATAGCATAAAATGATACTGAAATTTGATATGAATATGAAATACACTGAATTACATAAGACTTGTACCTGATTACTGTTCATGTTTCCGGTGACGTTTCTGGCACTGATGTTACATCCGGTGACGGTTCCGGCACAGATGTTACAGTTTCCCCTTGTTAGAGAAATTTCGTCCCGAAATTTAAGAGTCGTTATCGGGTACAGTTTCCTCTTTAAACAGTTGGGGATACTTTGACTTCATGTGATCTTCACGTTCCCAAGTAAACTCGGGCCCGCGCTTTGAATTCCATCGAACTTATACTATCGGAATACGGCTTCGCCTCAGTTGTTTAACTTTGCGATCCATAATCTCCAAAGGTTCCTCAATAAAATGTAATTGTTCATAGACTTGAATTTCTTCAATTGGAATGACGAGTGATTCGTCAGCAAAGCATTTCTTTAAGTTCGAAACGTGAAACATGTCATGCACACCACTGAGTTCATCTGGTAATCTCAGTTGATACGCAACAGGACCAATACGTTCGATGATCTCGAACGGTCCCACGTATCGTGATGCTAATTTGCCTTTCTTTCCAAAACGTACTACACCTCTCTAAGGGGATACCTTTAACATGACACGGTGTCCTACTTGAAATTCCAACGGCTTGCGCCGTTTATCGGCAAAGCTTTTCTGTCTGCTCCTAGTAGCTTGTAGTCTTCTTTGAATCTGGGCAATTTTGTCAGTGGTCTCTTGTATAAGTTCTGGCCTAGTTATACGGTTATCTCCAATTTCCGTCCAACAGATCGGTGCTCGTCATTTCCGACCATAAAGAGCCTCAAATGGTGCACACCCGATACTGCTGTGGGAACTGTTATTGTAGGAGAATTCAATCAGTGGCAAATAGGAATCCCAATTCCCACCGAAATCCAACACACAGGTTCTTAACATATCTTCCAGGGATTGAATAGCATGTTCGCTTTGACAGTACGTTTGTGGATGGTAAGCTATACTCAGATTTAACTGCGTCCCTAGAGATTTCTGCAGTGATTACCAGAACCTTGATGTAAATCTGCTATCTCTATCAGAAATAATAGACAATGGAACACCGTGGCGTACCACTATCTCATTGATGTACAGTCTTGCCAGTTTATCCATCGTGAAGGTCTCACGCATCGGCAAGAAATGAGCAGATTTTGTTAAATGGTCAATGATCACCCAAATCCTTACCTTCGCACACGTAAGACATTGACCGACGTACTCGGCTATGTCTTTCTTCATTCCAGGCCACCAATAAAATCCAAGCAAGTCTTGGTACATTTTATCAGCGCCTGGATGAACGGAGTATTTAGTCTTGTGCGCTTCATCGAAAATAAGTCTTCTCAATTCATCTACCGCCGGAATCCATATACGATTCTGTTAGTAGATCACTCCATCAGGCTTAGTCTCAAATTGTTTTTCTGCTCCACAGTCAAGCTCTTTCTTCAAATTTCCTCGATCAACTGATTCTTGTTGTGCCTGAATAATTTTGTCTCTTAAACTGGTCTGCACAGTCATTCCCATTGCTCTAACACGCAAGGGTTTGACTCGTTCCTTCCGGCCCAAGGCATCAGCTACAACGTTCGCCTTTCCCGGATGGTACCTGATCACGTAATCGTAATCATTCAAAAGTTCAACCCAACGGCGCTGTCGCATGTTGGGTTCCTTCTGATCAAAGATATGCTGCAGACTCTTGTGATCAGTAAATATGGTACACTTGGTGCCATATAAATAATGTCTCCAAATCTTTAATTTGAAGATTACAGCTTCCAGTTCAAGATAATGAGTAGTGTAGTTCTTCTCATGAATCTTTAACTCTCTTGATGCGTAAGCTATGACTTTGTCACGTTGCATTAGTACGCAACCAAGTCCCTGATGGGAAGCATCACAATAAACAACAAAGTCATCACATCCTTCTAGGAGAGATAGAATTGGAGCATCGCATAGCGTCTGCTTCAATGTCTGGAAAGCATCTTGTTTCTGCTCCCAGACAAACGGTTCACTTTTCTGGGCTAACTTAGTGAGAGGCAAAGCTATCTTTGAAAATTTTGAGATAAACCTTCTGTAATAACCCGCCAATCCCAGAAAAGACCGTATCTCCGTCGGTGTCTTCGGAGTGTCCCAATTCTTTATCGCTTCGATCTTGGCAGGATCAACGTGTATTCCTTCACTGTTGACCACATGACCCAAAAATTGAACTTCCCTTAGCCAGAATTCACATTTAGAGAATTTGGCATCAAGTTTCTGTTCTTTCAACAGCTCCAAGATCTTCCTGAGGTGTTGTTCATGATCTGTTTTGTTCTTAGAATAAATCAGTATGTCATCAATAAAGACAATGACAAACTGATCCAGGTACGGCTTGTACACTCGGTTCATGAGATCCATGAAAACCGCCGGTGCATTCGTCAATCCGAAAGGCATCACCATAAACTAGTAATGCCCATATCTGGTTCGAAACACCGTCTTCGGTATGTCTTCGTCCTGAACTCTAAGCTGATGATAGCCAGACCGCAAGTCAATCTTCGAGAAGTATTGAGCTCCTTGCAGTTGGTCAAACAAATCATCAATCCTCGGCAATGGATACCGATTCTTGATGGTCAGTTTGTTCAGCTCATGGTAATCTATGCATATTCTGAACGATCCGTCTTTCTTTTTCACGAACAAGACCGGAGCTCCCCAAGGTGAGTAGCTCGGTCTAATGAAACCCTTGTCAAGTAACTCCTGTAACTGATTAGACAATTCATGCATCTCTGAAGGTGCTAACCTGTAAGGAGATTTAGCAACAGGAGTTGCTCCAGGAATTAAGTCAATACGAAACTCTACCAGTCACACAGGGGGCAAACCTGGTAGGTCTTCAGGAAATACTTCTGGATACTCTTTCACTACTGGTACGTCTTGAATCTTTTTCTTATCCTTCTCCTTTTCCACCACATGAGCCAAGAACGCCACGCACTGCTTCTATAGACACTTACGGGCCTTTATGCAAGAGATGATTTTGACACTTCGTTTTACTTGATCCCCTTTAACTTCCAATACGCGATCACTCGGCAATGGAATTCGAAGCAGCTTTTCAGAACAGATGACTTCCACTTGGTTAGAAGAAAGCCAATCCGTTCCAACAATGATGTCGAAACTACCCAACTCCATCGGTATCAAATCGATGGTGAATGTATGACCATTAAGTGTCAATGGGCAATTCCTATAAACTGTACTAACTGTGATCTGTTTTCCGTTAGTTACTTCTATGATATAAGTGGAATCTAACTGTTCCTTTATAGATTCTAATTGGCATGTAAAATCGGTAGAGATAAAACTCTGATCCGCACCAGTATCAAATAAAACAGATGCATAAAAGTCATGTAAGAGAAATGTACCCATGACCACATTCGGGTCTTGGCGTGCAGCTGGTGCTCCGATGGCGAAGGCTCTTCCACGGGGTGCTTGAACTTCCTGTTGAGCCTTCTTCGGGTAGCTCTTTGCAAAGTGGCCTTGTTCGCCACAGTTATAGAATCCACCATTGTTCTAATTAGCTGGTGGAGGGAGAGCCAAAGCAACATTGTTGGCTGCTTGGTTAGGTGTCATCCGGCAGTGTTGGACCCATTGGCCCTTTCGTCCACATCCCGTGCATTGCTTGCAGGGAGTGTTAGCAGCATGGTGATATTGACACTTGGAACACAAAGGAAACGTGCCAGTGTAGGGTCTTCTGTTAGGGTTTTGTGGTGCAGCTGCTACTTGTTGAAGAAGTGTGTCCGCCGTGTAATTCTTGATGACCTTTTGTTTCTTCTTCTAGTGGTGGTGGGGTTTCTTTGACGACTCGGCTTTGTTCTTGCCGGAGTCCGCCTCTTTTTTCAACACTCCAGAGGCTACCATCAGATCCGTGAGTTTTCCAGATAAACTCACTGCAGACTCCATAGTAACAGGGTTTGCTGTAAGAACTAAACCCTGAATGCAGGCGGGGAGTCCACCTACATAACGATCAATCCTCTTTTCCAAATTGGGTACCATGTCTGGTACCAAAGCAACCAACTCGTGATAACGAGTGGTATATCCCATGTGGTCTGCCCCTTTCATCACATGGTTAGATAGTTCGACCTCCAATTTCTGCAGCTCGTTCTTGGGGCAGAATTCGATCCTCAGTAGAGCCTTATAGTCTTCCCAGGTCATTGACATCGCTTCTTCTCTTCCCCTTGCATTGATCGGGCCGTTCCACCAAGTCAAAGCCCTCTTGTTGAATGCTCCAGCAGAATAGCGAACTTTGTGGTGCTCTGGACAGCTGCAGAGGTCCAGAGTAGCTTCAATCTTTTCAATCCATTGGATTAATCCAACGGCTCCTTCAGACCCACTAAAACTGGGTGGCTTATATCCTACAAATGACTTGTAGGAGTAGTGTGTTGAACCACCAGTATTCCCACTGGCTTCTCCTGACGAGTTACCAGTGTTGTTGATTTCATTACGGAGACGGTTGAACATCTCCGGTATCGCCTCCTTCATCTGATTAGTCATCTGACTGCTCAGTAGGGTCACCAGGGCGATAGTAGCAGGGTCCAGCATCAGAGTTGTACTCAGGCCTGGTGGTGGGTTGAGTAGAGGAGGAATAAATGGAGGAGGTGGAGGCAGTGGAGGAGGTGAGTCAGATGGTGATGGTGTAGATGAATGTGGATCCTAATCTTGTGGTGGTGGAGGTAACGAGGGAGTCTGTCTTCTCGGCGGCATTCTGATCATAACCAATAAAGTTATTGGTTAGTGGAATGATCGAATACATAAGACAATATGCAAGTAAATCCTAAGTCCTGTTTTCTCTACATGCAGGGTCCCTAGGTTATAGTCTAGGCCAAACCGTTTAAATAAGTGACCTATATTTCTCTATAACCATAGATCTGATACCAATCTGTCACACCCCGAGCCGGCGGGGTTGGATCGGAGTCCCCGTCGGGCGGAAGGTTCCCGGGACGCGATATCGTGAGTGATAATCGAAATGATCAGATTGTTTATATTGCACATGATATAATTGAGAAATGCTAAATAGAATAGAATTACAAAGTTAAATTACATCAGTATCGTTCATAATTTAACAATGTAAATCTATCATAAACATCATAAGATATCTATCTTGTAACTGCACAAGATATACAAAATAATTGTATAATGATGTTCCAAAAGTATGCAGGTCCAAAAATACTAAGTCTTCTATCTGAAGTCCTAGTCCAAAAGCATAAGCTTCTTAATTGACCTGTTCGTCACCTGAGAAGTCATGCAAAAATAAAGTCAACACATGGTTGGTGAGTTCATATAGTTTAGTAATTGAAAATGATTTGTAAACCTTTTTCGGTAAAGACCCTAACCTCATTAACATCACATGTAATATCCACATCGGTATGCTTATATATAGGGCATACCCTTGAGTCGAGCCTACAACCCGCCCAGACATCGTCCCACCACATACTAATACGCATATGACACTGTTGTTAATGATAATTAAGCATTTTACTCCTACCATTAACCCATTTGTTCTTCAGTTCTTTGTTCCTGTAAATACAACAATTTGAAATCTCTATTGATTCCTTAAGTTCATCACACAGTTATGATCAACCACAACAATTGTTGAACAGTTTAATTAACGCTTAATTAATTAATTAAATAAGCATTTAATAAAATCTAAGTCCTAATGATTGGGCCTTGGTCAACTCGAGTGGACTAGTCTATCAATCAAGGTTCTTAGTAGTTAGGGGATTCTGTAAATATCATCAAACATATGACCTACAAATCAAAAGGTCTAGCCAGGACTTATTGAAATGTAGGGTTTTTGTTTTGTACTTGATTCATTTTGTTTCGTCCCATGTTTCGTATAGTTTCGTGGGCATATGTTATCCACTTAAAATGTTTAGTTTAACCCAATTATCCACTTAAATTATAAGTAGATAAGCTTAGTAAAAACCTGCTTAAAATTTACCTAGACATGATCTAGGATAACGTTCATATATACAAGACATATAGAATTTAAAAGCATTTAAGTAAAATATAATCCAAAGAAAATAATTTACGCATGCTTCTCAGCCCCGCGCTTGAAAACAAAATGTTTAGAAAAGGGGCAATGAACTCACCTGTGTTGTTGTGTAATGTACTACCACAAAATGATCGCTCTTGTTTGTAGTCTAAGTATCTTCAGTTCCTGAGTTGTTTTACAAGAGTTCGAATACTATAAGTATACGTACTAACCGTCGTATCTAGGGTTTGGTCTTGGTGTGCAACCAAGTGTCCTAAGTTACTAAGTGCTTCTAGGATTTAGTCTAACTATTCTAGCCTAAATACCCATTTATCCCCCAACTCCCATAATTAATCACAACAAGTCTCGATTAATATTTTTTAATCATATTCATTTTGAATTAATATGTTAGTTTATAAAATCCTTTAATTTAATTTATCACAGTATATAAATCATTTTCTTTTATTTAAAATGTCATTTCTTGACTTAAATAAGCATTTACATGTGATGGGCTTAACTAGGCCCATTGGGCCCACTTAGACCCAAATGACGATCTTTGATTTCAATTTGATTACCAGTCTTGTGTTTTGATTCTCATGAACTCTCTACCACTTTCTTAGATGTTAAACGAATTTAGACCCCATTATTATGAAGGATAAGAATCCATGATCACCTAGCCTTCTTTTTATCATTGAAATGGCTTTAATATGTCCCCATGCATATGCACATCAAGTTTATTCCATGCACACACATAGAATTATTTCATGCATGCACATTATAAATTCCAACTCTCATGAGAAAACTTAAGTTAATATCCAACTAACCATCCCTTAAGTTTTCCACATTAGTTTTGATGGTCATAAGTCCAACATCAACCCTATTAAGCAACACATAGGTTCGGATTCTAGTTAGGGCAGCGAACCTATTGCCTAATCCCATAGGTTAGCCTAAATTTGTGAATTGTAGGGTTCGGCTAGCACTCTAAATTCAACGAACCCTCAAGGTTCGGCCCTAGTGTTTTCAGTTGGTTCCAGGTTCGGGTAAAGGAAGAGTTCAGCTATCCCCTCTGGTTCGCTAGAAAAGGTTCGGCTAGGGTTAAAGGTTCGTGACCTATTTGGTTCGGCGGAGATGGTTCGTGAGTCCTAGGGTTCGTGATTTTCCATGCAAGGAATAATATAGGTTCTGTCATCCCATGCAAGAGGGTTCGGCTACCATGCACCACTATCAGCTAGGGTCCGGCTATGGTATAAGATTCGGCTGAGGAAACTTTAGGTTCGGTCCTGGGTTCGTTGCAGCCCAACAGGTTCGGCTGGGTTGGCTAGGTTTGGCTCACCTTACTCAGCTTCTAAAAGGTTCGGCTAGCTGTAACATCATCCTCCACGAACCTGTCGATCATGGATGGTTTTCATCAGCTTCATTACTAGTTCTAAGTCCTGCAGGTTTGTTCCTAATCATCTACAAGGTTTATCTAAGTGCCTCTGAGGGACTAGGTCGCTTAGAACACCATAAAATATGAGATTCGAGGTTACACACATAAACCGAAATTAAACTAGGGCTTTACCTCAAAATCAGTGGAATAAAGCTTGAATAACTTGTACTTCGGTAATCTACATGATGAGATGAATGTTTTGACACCTCGCTTGAATCCAATGAGAAATCACCAAGAAATGTTAGAGAGAAAGAGGAGGAGTGCTTTTCTAGAGAGAGAGGGTGGAACGAAAATGAGGAGAGGGGAGAAGGTTGGTGATGGTGGATAGAAGAATAAATGCTCCATTACATGAAGTATGGATACCCGGTAGTTCGGTCTCGTCCGGTTTCGCGTAAAATGCCGTTTCTCGTGGTTTTCGTCACGAAACGACCCGGTTTCAACTTGTAATTACACATATTCACATGTATATACATATTCAATCATAATTTGATTGATTAAAATGTTTAGTTCAGTAATTTAGAAAATTACCTCGCAACAAAAAACGGAATGTCACATTCCCCCACCGTTAGGGAAATTGCGTCCTGAAATTTTAGTTGAATTCATTTGGTATCAACTTTATGTGAAATATGTGGGGATATTTTTTGATCATATGATCCTCATGTTTCCATGTGAACTCAGGTTGGCGCTTAGAGTTCCACCTGACCTTCATAATTGGTATTCGAATTCGTATAAGTTTCTTAACAGTGTGATCCATAACCTCTACTGGTTCCTCTGTAAATTGAAGCTTTTCATCAATTTTTACTTCTTCAAGAAGTATGACCAGTGATTCCTCAAGTAAGCATTTCTTGAGATTTGAAACATGAAATACATCGTGAATATTGTTAAGTTCGGGAGGTAATTCAAGCCTATATGCTACTAACCCTATTCCTTAAAGGATTTTAAAAGGTCCCACATATCGTGGTGCAAGCTTACCTCGTTTCTCGAATCTAACAATGCCCTTCCAGGGAGACATTCTCAACATTACTCGGTCACCCACTTGGAATTCTAGAAGTTTTCTCCTATTGTCGGCATAACTCTTTTTCCGATCTTGAGCAATCTCATTCGTTTACGAATAAGCATAATTTTGTAGGTGAGTTCTTGAAAATATTCTCGGCCCGTTATTTGACTTTCCCCTATCTCGGACCAACAGGCAGGAGAACTACAATTTCGGCCTTACAATGCTTCAAGAGGGACACACTTGATACTCATATGATAGCTATTGTTGTATGAGAACTCAATAAGTGGAAGATGAATGTCCCAGCTACCACCAAAGTCAATTACACAAAGCATTTTGAAGTGTCTGCTGGAATTTAGATGTAAAACGACTATCCCTATCGCAGATGATTGAGATAGGCACTACATGTTGCATTACCACTTCATCTATATATAATCTGGCATGTCTATCTATAGTATAATCTTCACGGATTGATAAGAAATGAGCAGAATTAGTTAATCTATCCATAATGATCCATATAGAACCATGGTTCCGTGAAGTTCACGGTAACATGGTAATGAAATCTATAGAGATTTGTTTTTACTTTCACATGGAAATCTCTAGTTGTTGTAGTAACCCTGATGGTTTTTGATGTTCTGCCTTAACTTTAAGACGTATAAGGCATTTGTTTACTTGCAATGCAATGTCTTTCTATATACCAAGCAACTAGTAATAACCATAAAGATCATAATACATCTTATCAGTGCCTTGATGAATGGAATATTTGGACTTATGGCTTCATTTAAGATTATTCAAACTAGATTGCCAAAATTAGGAACCCATACTCGGTTCATGAAGTAAAGTACACTGTGTTAGGGTTGTTAAAGGCGAGGCTATTTTTAGAAGAATTCTTTATGAATTCAACGATAATAACCTGCCAAGCCTATGAATTGTAACATTTATGTTGGAGTCATAGGTGTTAACCATTGGTTCACAACATAAATCTTACTCAGATTTACTTGCATACTTTTACACTGACTATACGTCAAAGGAATTTCGACTTCCTGTAGTCAGAATTTGCATTTGGAAAAGTTGGTATACAATTTTTTGTGTTTTAGTAATACAAGAATTTGGTTTAGATGTTGTTCATGGTCTTTCTGATTTTTGGAATATATGAGGATATCATCATTAACACGATCACAATTTATCCACATATGATCTACATACTCAGTTCATCGAATCTATGGATATTGCAGGTGCATTCGTTGCTCCAAATGGCATTACCAAGGACTCATAACGCCCATACCCGGATCCAAATCTGTTTTAGGAATATCATCCTCATGAACTTTTAATTGACGTATCCGGATTTGAGATTGATCTTTGAAAATAGGTAGCCCCTTGGAGCTTGTCAAAGAGATCTTCAATATGAGGTAAAGGATAACAATTCTTGATGGTAAGCTTTTCGAGTTCCCTATTATCAATGAACACATTGAATCATCCATCCTTCTTCGCATCGAACAACAGGTGCTCCCCAAGGTGAAAACCAAGGTCCAATGAAACCTTTGTCCAGAAGTTCTTGCGCTTCTGCCGATGCATGACGATAAGGGATTTAGCTTCTGGTGTTGCACCTGTGTGACAACTAGTACTGATCGTCCGGTAAATCCATACGGTAAGTGTACTTACACCATTAACTGTGTGTAAATACTAAGGGATAAACAGTGTGTGATAACAATTCAGTAGAAACAATTAACAGTTTTATATATTTCAATGGGAATTGAAATATGAGCATACAAAAACACATGTGAAATAACGGTTGTGAAAACAAATGTCAAATACAAATTGGTTGCGATCTAATTTTCACAAATAACAGGAATCAGATGGCTGAAAATTTAGTGACAAAACAATGTGAAAATATTCATAACAATGTGAAAACAGTTAGGACTAGTTGAGTCCGTCTGTGAGAATGTACAATTCAAACAACAGTTCAGTATCGTTTACGAACAATGAACTGACAGAGTGTTTGCGTGGGTGACGATTCACACAAACATATCTGCTAGTTTAATGTTCTGAACGGCAACTGAAAAATAGAAAAACCAAATCAGAAAGTGAAACGTACGATCATATTCGTACAGTTAGCGCTCTGTACGAAAACGCATGTTGGTTACGTTTTCTGACGAAATGGCGAAAATAAGCGATTACGAAACCTAAATTAATATAAATAATATTTATTAGGAATTACAACTTAAAAAGATTTAAGGTAAACTATGTTTACAAAACTATGAGAAATTAACGTAAAGTAACGAAACGACGTAATTTAACGCGACTGATCGAAACCGAACACGCGGGTAAACACCCGGCGTATAAAACCCCATTTCTTCTTCCCTCTCCCTCATTTTCAGCTAATCACAACTCTCTCTCTCATCAAGAAACCTGTTTCTCTCTCTACTCTCTCTCTAAAGCTTCATCAGCACTCCACCATAGCAAACCTTCACCAAATTTCGCATTCTTGGTGTCTAAACAACCTTCTTAACGAGCGAACAAGGAAGTACAAGGGATCTAGCCTAAATAATCTCAATCGGGAGAATAGTTAGAGAGAAGGTTCGGAATTTTTGAAAGTTTCACTCATTTCAGCACTTTTTTCAACCGCTTTTGACCTCCGAAATCAGTTCTAATGGGCATGAAAACGTGATAGGAGCTCTTGTTTTAAGCTAGAATGAAGTTAGGAAGGGTAGGGATACTTGGGAAAATCACTGGAAGTAGTGTCGAAGCAGGAAGAAGCCAAAGAAGGTTAGTATCGATGGTTTTGTGGGAGAGCAACTCCATCATCGATATTGTTTGGGTCGGTGGACCACCATCGATTCTGCTGATGTTGGGATGGATAAGTTCGAAATTCACATGGGGGTAGGGACCTCCACCGGTTGATATGGACAATATCAACTCCCATAATATCGATGGGTTGAGGAATAGGGGCTGTCGAGATTACACAGCTCCTTTGAACATAGCATCTTTTATATTCCCTTTCACTGCATCGATACTAATTCCATGCAACTGTTTTGAACGTATTTACAAAAGATATAATCCAACTTAGAGCTACGGGATTTAATTAAGCAAGTAGTATCGAAGGAACGGCTAATATCGATGTTGTAATATCAGCGGTTGGTCGGGAAACTTTCTAAGGGTTGTCAACACTAATAGTATCGACATTAACACCATCTGTCGATACTAATCCTTTAACACCATCCCAGTAGTTTAAGCTCAATCCTATGTAATATAGATCAACATGAAATTCATAGAAACAAACTTGATAAGGTTGTATTGATGATGTTTTAACCAGATGTGTTAACCTTGAGATGAGATTATCGAAATCACTTACGATATTTATGAACGCATAAGTCATATAAAATGTATGTTTTATTAAACGAAACATGATTTATAACAATAATACATATATAAAAATAAGGTGCGCAAAAGGATTTCATCAAGTTAAGAACTCCTAAGACTTTGCTACGTGTTAAAAATAAATTGTTTTATCTTAAACTTAAATTTTTCTTGTACAAAAATTAAACATAACCTTATATTAAAAATGTTTTAACTAACATTATATTAATATAGTTCTTTTATAAAATAAATTTAAGTGCTTAATGAAAACGTCTTTGTATAAATGTAACAAAGAGAAACATGACATATTAAAAGCTTAATGTTTTCTAATAGCTTAAAGACCTATGTTCTTTTAATACAAACATTATTTACATCAAATAATCAAGGGTTAAGGGTTATTAGAAGACAACATCATAAACAACATATAATTATAAACCTAGTAATTCATTAGTGAGGTCTTAGGACACTTAGTCAAATCGCACAATTCTCATCACATCACGATTATTAAACATATACTAATGTTAACGATGTGAACACAAACAAATCAAACACAAGATCGTGAATACAACATCATCACAACAAGTGAGCGCGTGCATTTCTTGATCCTTAGTCGACCACTTCAATATCAAGGTGAGTTCGTATGCCCCTTTTCTAATCTTTTGATTTTAAATGCGGGGCTGAAAACATGCTAAACCCTTTTATTTATTTAAAAGTGTTAGGGCATTACTTCAATTGTTATATGATTATGATAATAAAGACTTGTCAATATTATCTAAATTTCTGTCATATCATTATGTGTATGTTTGTGAGTGAAATGATCATTATGCCATAATCAGGATGACACTTGATAATATAACTTCAAGATATCATCAAATCATTTGAATAACATAAGTGTATTAAGATATGATCTTATAACACTTAGTTATTATAACACTGAGATGACAAACAGATATCATTAAGTCAATTAATAGAGATAACAAGAATGATATTCAAGAAAATATAACACGTGTTAAAGTCATTTAGAACACATATCATTGAGATAACAGTTGAGACAAGATCTTTTAAAACAATATTAATGACTAAAGATCATAACATTTGTGTTCATTTCATTGAGATCACATCATTTGGTCAATATGACAGTGATTCATTAACTAAGGGTGTAACTCATTACATGAGTTATTTATATAGTTTTCATATGTATGGTAATTATAAAAGTCATTATCATAGTATGGGTAGATTTCAATACAATTGCTACGGGGATAGTTAATCTTACGGGATTATACCAGGCACTAAATGTGCCATCATTCTAGTTAATGACAGAGAACAATGGTTTAGGAATATATCTGGTGTGCAGCGGTCAATAACTAAAAACAAGACTAAATTAAAGCTCCCTAACCTAAACTAAAGACACAATAACTAATCCTACACCTAGACTTGACCTAAACACCTAGTAATAATCAAAAATCCTAAACTAGACCGCTACGAAGGCAAGTGTACCTATCGGTGCTAGAATAGCTGGTGGAAGTCCGGATATAGAACCAATGGACACTAGTTTAACAAACTAACCAAAACTATGGACAAAATAAAGTAAGAGGGGGTGGGGGGGGGGTTTGGTGCAACTCTGAAAATCTAATCAGACTAAGACTGACTAAACAACTAAACTACTAACTAAACTCTAAAACAACAACTAAAACCAGAACTGTAAATGAAATCTGACTGTAGTGAGGAAAACTGGTATATTTAGGCTGGGAATAAAAAGTGTGACACGTGCTGACTTGGACTGACTTACGAAGGATTAAAACTAGGATATTAAGGAACAGACTAAGGATAACCTAATGGGACCCAGATCAGATAGCAGGCAACTCCAATGGGAATCCTAAGACTGTAATGTATGCACTAGTCTATCGGGTCACCTTCTGAATTTTCCTGATATGCAATTGCACTCCAACAGGTGAGTCACCTCCTGGATTTCTCCACCCGTTTGTATCTTAAGACACTAGAGAGCTATAAAGGTGACAACTTTGACATGGATTGACACCAACACTAAGTAAATCTAAGACAACGCCCTCCCGGGTCGTTTAACTCAAATATCCCAAGTGAAAGAGACCAACCATCTAACTTATCACCTCCCGGATTTCTAGGTTAGGTCACACATGCAAATAACAACACTTAGTGATGTCTAATCCTATGGAATGTGATCAACAACCCATAAACTAACCTAAAACACAAAGTAATAGGCCTAACATTCATCTATTTGCGGAAAGACCTTCGTAGACACACATGGATCCAATATTCATCAAGTAACATCATTTTAACATAAGCAAAAACCATCAAAGATCATAACTTTATAGCTGCTACCAATGCATATATCATCCATAACCATAAATCATGTCCAAAATTAACAAAGTTCACAACTTTATCATCCCAAACCAAGATATAACCCTAGATCTTGCAAACCAACATCAAAACAGTTCCAAAACAGATCTGAGATATGTCTAAATACATTATTAATCTGCTGATTTAAACTAAGAACATTAAAAGATAAAGAAAATACTCAAAAACCTATTCCTTCTTCACTCCAACAAGCTCTAATCAAGCCTTCAACTACATGATTAAGCTCCAGCAGCTCCCAGGCTTGATTAGGGTTCCAAATACGCAGAAGAAGACCCTTAAATTGATCTGGAAGCGTCCCATTTATAGAAGGCATGAAATTAGGGTTTTAGGCTAGAAAATGATCTCAGGCGCATCGCCTAGCGGGGCTAGGCGGTGCGTGCGAGACAAAATTGTCGGGCGGTTGAGCCTGGCAGGCGCATTGCTTGCGGCCGGTCATCCTGACTAGGCAGTGCGCGCGGATTCAGTGGAATCAGAGAATGTTCCAAGGCGCACCGCCTAGGACCAAGCAGTGGCCTGGGGCGTACTTCCTAGGGTTTTTTTCTTCGTTTTCTTCGCTCGATCAAGCGCACTCGATTCTGATGCCCGTTTGCCCTCGTTTCTGCGTCTCCGGGACACATTCTTGCACAAAAACACTAAAATGTAAAAAGAAACTAAAAACGACTCGCAATATATACAAAACTTATGAAAGCAGACTCGATTATCTACTAAAATGGATGTGTTAAACTAACACATCAAAAATACCCACACTTAAACCTTTTTCGTCCTCGAAAAAAAAACTTACGAAATGGAATCATAGGTCAGGGACTTGGTTTTTATTTGTAAAAGATTTAACAATCCAAAAACTTGTGTATTGTTAGGACATTTTGTAATAGATTGCTTTCAAAATGTGTAAGTTAAGTTAGATTTTGCTAGGTTCGTCAGGCCCACAAACCTAGGTAGGTTTTGTAAAGGTTCGACGAACCTATTGTTATGTAGTGTAGAGGTTCGTCTGGCGAACCTAATGGTTCGGCTAGGTTCGTTTGGATCTTGTATAGATAGCAGGTTTGTCTGTCTTTTGTATGTGTGTGACATATCAGTGAAGGAGAGACCCTGTGTGAGAATGGTGAACTGTGTGTTCTTATTTCATTGTTATCAGATTTTATTGATCAATGAAATGATGTTTATCTTAATGATTGTGTATCTTTGATTCATATAGATGTAATCTAGATTCCGCATAGATTTGGATCTTGTATATATAGCAGGTTTTTCTCTCTTTTGTATGTGTGTGACAGATCAGTGAAGGAGAGAACCTGTGTGAGAATAGTGAACTGTGTGTTCTTATTTCTTTGTAATCAGATTTTATTGATCAATGAAATGATGTTTATCTTAATGATTGTGTATCTTTGATTCATATAGATTTATTCTAGATTCCGCATAGATTTGGATCTTGTATATATAGCAGGTTTGTCTGTCTTTTCTATGTGTGTGACATATCAGTGAAGGAGAGAACCTGTGTGAGAATAGTGAATTGTGCGTTATTATTTCATTGTAATCAGATTTTATTGATCAATGAAATGATGTTTATCTTAATGATTGTGTATCTTTGATTCATATAGATTTAATCTAGATTCCGCATAGATTTGGATCTTGTATATATAGCAGGTTTGTCTGTCTTTTGTATGTGTGTGACAGATCAGTGAAGGATAGAACCTGTGTGAGAATAGTGAACTGTGTGTTCTAATTTCATTGTAATCAGATTTTATTGATCAATGAAATGGTTTTTATCTTAATGATTTTGTATCTTTGATTCATATAGATTTAATCTAGATTCCGCATAGATTTGATTGTTAATAGAATTCCGTTGATCGATCTAGAGCAATCTAAAGTGGTATCAGAGAATTGGAGGAGTTCTATACAAGTCAATTGATTGTTTGCTGACATTGTTATCATCATTTAATGTAATTTAGTAGATCAAAATCAGGAAATTCGTGGCTGAAATTTGTAGAGTTTGAAGATTTTTCTACAAATTTTGAAGGTTTTCCCTCCAAAATTTTCAAATTTCACTTATAGGTTCGTGAGCCGAACCTTGTTGTATCTCAGCTGTAGTTTGTAGCTGAGGTTCGCTGGAAAAGAAGATTTCAATTGTGGTTTGTGTAGTAAATTTTGGAGAGGTTTGTCTCAAGGTTTATCAAAGGTTCGTTGATCAAGGTTTGTCAAAGGTTCTTCGATGAAGGTTTGCCAAAGGTTCGTTGCTCAAGGTTTGTCTCAGGTTCGTGGGATAAGGTTTGGAGAAGGTTCGTCTGTCATTTAGGTTCGTGAACTTATATTTCAAGAGATGTTCGCTGATAGAAAACTCAGAATCATGGCTGATATGTTTGCTGCTGTTGCTAATCAAAATTCTAAGATACAAAGTATTTTGATTAGTGAAACTGAGTCGGGAAGTACAAATAAAGTACCAAAATTACTTGATTTGACTGATTATGAAAACTGGAAAGGTAGGTTTGAGACACATCTTAATGGTACTGATACAAAGAATTATGAGCAGATAGTTGATGATGAGATAGAATTGATTGATACTCAGTGGGCTTTGGCTAGTGCAATAAGAAAAATTAATAGATATGAGAAGAAAACAGGAAAGAAGTTTACTTTTGATAGAAACAAAAAGTTTGGATTTAATCCAAAGACCACACAATGTTACAATTATGGTGAATTTGGTCATTTTGCTCGAGAGTGTAAAAATCCAAAGAAGCAAGAAACCTTGAATCCTTTTAAGCCAAAAGAAGCTTATCAAAAGAAAAAGGAAAAGCCTGAAGAATCAACAAAAGCTTTAGTCAGTCAAGCAGACGAAGGATATGACTGGGGAAAACAATATGATGATTTAATGGGTGCATTTATGGCTTCTCTGGATGAAGAAACAAGCAAGGGCAAAGAAAAGGCTAAAGAGGTAAATAATGATCTTTTAGAGATCGTTGAAAAGTTGAAAGAAATGAATGCTCAATTGACTGCTGAACTGATCGAGTGCACTGAAGCTAACAAAAAGTTGATTTCAAGAGAGAAAGCTTTTGATAAAAAGATCATTGATTTGGGAAAAGAAAATGAAGAATTAAAAATTAAAGTTTTGAAAAACAATCATGCAGTTTTTGTGCATCTCGAGTCAGTACAAAAGTTGAAAGTTGAATTGTCAGCAGCCAAAGCAGAAGCAAAAATGAATAAAAGTAACCTAGAAAATTATCAGAATTCTCAGTATGTTATCGATTACTTTGCTGCTATGCAAAGATCATCGATTGATACTACTGGCTTGGGATTTCATGCTGTACCACCTCCTTCAAGCTATGTTCCTAGACCACAAATTCATCGAAATTTGGAAGTTCATCCAGTCTCTTTGAATGAACACGAGTCTGAACAAGTTGTTGAAAGTGCTGGACTTTCATCTTCTAATGAAAAGGTGTCACTTGACAGTGATGCTCCAATCATTGAAGATATCACTTAGTCAGAATATTCATCTGATATTTTGAGACAAAATGGTTACAGAGTTATAAGTGTTGAGAAAAAGAGTTTGAAATCTCAGAAGTCAAAATCTGAGATTAAGCAAGTTGAGAAGGTGGTGCTTAAAACCACTCAAGTTTCCAAACCAGTGATTAAAGCCAAACCACTCACTACTCTTACCGATTATGTATGTTAGATCATCTAATACACATCAAGGAGAGTCTAGTGGAAATTTTCAAAAGAAAAATGCGATTTCTAAGAAAGTTGAAAACGTGGATTTTTTCTTTGATAAGTTTGGGGTTGGGCATAAAGCTAAATCAAAGAATTTTCAAAAACAAATGAATAATTCAAGGACAAATTCAACTGGTTTGAGAAACAAAATCTCATTTTCAAAGGTTATGTCAAAACCTTTTGTTTCATCAAGTTTTTATGATGAACCCACATCCAGAATTCATATTAAGGATAGAAAGTGTTACCGATGTGGTAATATGGGTCATTTGGTTGCTAATTGTGATTTGGATTTCAGTTCAACTGATTGTAGCAATTTTAAGTCTTTTTCACCAAGAAAAACATGAAAGTGTTTTACTTGTTGTGGTAAATGACATATTTCTGCTAATTGTACAAATAACAAAATCAGAAAGAGTTCTGATGAGGAGTGTTGAGTGAATGGTTCAGGTGGAAGTCCTAGGAGAAATAGACCTAGTGACGATGAAATGAAAGTTCTTAGAAAATTCAATCCTGATTGTTTCTTGGGTGAAAGAAGAAATCAATCAAAAGAAAAGATTTTTTGAGAATAAAAGAAATGTTAAAAGGATTGTGAAAATTGTCACTTCATCTGATGATGATTCCTTTGAAAATGTGTCATCAAAATCATTTTCAAACCAAAAGTTTAAATCTAAATCATTTTGGATAATCAAAGATAGATCAGGTGATGAAGTTTCTTAGAAAGAGGATGATACAAGTGATGATGGGTATTCGATCAGGTCATCACAAAAGAATGGAAGGGGTCCATTCCGAGAGACTCGACGCCGAAATGGCGGGGGTCATCCCTTTTGAATACTGATAGGTTTCTTTTAATTTATTGTGCAGGTAGCATCCGTGGGCCATATTAACAATCGTTGGATTGTTGATAGTGGATGTTCCTGCCGTATGACTGGAGAGTTGAATTTGTTAAGAGATTTCAAGTTGGTGAAAGGAAGTTATGTGAACTTTGCTGGAGATAAAGGAGGTCAAATTATAGGGTTTGGTAGTTTGACAAATGGAAATGTTTCGTTTGATAATGTTAATTTTTGCAAAGAATTAACTAACAATTTATTGAGTGTTTCGCAGATTTGTGATAAGGATTACAAAGTGATGTTCTACATAGACATGTGTTATGTACTCAAGCAAGGATTTCAGATTTCTGAGGATTGGATTTTGATGACAGCTGATCGGAGCAAGGATCTTTATGTGCTTGACATGGCAAAGGCTGAGACAATAAATAAAGTGGAAACATGTCTGGTGTCCAAAGCTACTGAACATGATACACGTTCATGGCACAGGAGAATGGGACATATTCATATTAGGAAAATGAATCATCTTGTGCATGATCATTTAGTTGAGGGTGTACCTGTTAAACATTTTAAACTTTCGGATGTGTGTGTGTGTCATGTAAAATGGGTAAACAAAAAAGGAAGTCTCACAAAACAAAGAAAATCTTTTCTATTGATATGCCACTTGAACTTCTTCAAATGGATTTGTTTGTACCAATTAATGTGAAAATTATAGGTGGTGAATCTTATTGTTTTGTTGTGACTGATGACTTTTCTAGATTTTCATGGGTTATGTTTTTAAAGCATAAATCAGATACTTATGAAAATTTTGTGTTGTTGATAACTAGGTTGGAGACTTTGTATAAGTTGAGAGTGAGACGTGTACGATCTGACAATGGGACTGAATTTAAGAATCACCAAATGGAGGAATTTTGTAATTCCAATGGCATTCAGCAGCAGTTTAGTTCACCTTATGAGCCTCAGATGAATGGTGTAGCTGAAAGAAAGAACAGGACTTTGATTGAGTCTGCAACGACAATGCTAGCTGATTCTAAACTTCCATTACTTTTTGGAGTGAAGTTGTGGCTACAGCTTGTTTTACTCTTAACAGAGTCTTAATTGTTAAAAGACATAATAAAACTTGTTATGAATTGCTTTAGAATCGAAAGCCAAATTTTTAACACTTGGAACCTTTTGGGGCTCCTTGTACAATGCTAAAGAAAGATTCAAAATTCAATTCTAAAGTAGAAGAGGGTTTCTTTCTTGGCTATAGTCTTCCTAACAAACCTGTGTTTAATAAACGTACGGGTGCTGTGGAATTATGGTATCATGTGGATGTTCAACGACATACACCTATACCAGATGGAAAGGGTCCAGACTGGCTTTTTCATTACAATAAGTTGTTTGAGTCTTTTAATATGTCTTCTACTATATCTGATAATGAAATAACTTTACAAATGTTGTATGATATGCAGAATTCAGAAGAATAAGGTATTTCTCATCATTCCGAAGATGGAATTACTACATCACATGAGGAAGGCACTTCAGAAGTAATTAATGATGATTGGTCATCTGATGATGATAATGATGTTTTTGAAGATGCTATTTCTCATGATCAAGATACTTATCAGAATATTACTAATCTGGATCATGATGTGGTTGTACCGTAATTGCCTATCACACGTGTTCATGTTAATCATTCGATTGCTCAGATCATAGGAGATCCAACTGCAGGAGTACAGACAAGAAATCAAGTGACAAATGAAGAAAGTATGTATGTGGAGTTAGAGAAAACTCATGGCAGTCAAGAGCTCTGGATGCATTTAGCATTTATTTCACAAATAGAGCCAAAGACTGTGACTAAATCTTTACGTGAGCCTGCCTGGGTTGAGGCGATTCAAGAAGAATTGAATCAATTTTGAAAGTTGGGAGTTTGGCATTTGGTAGATTTGCCAAAAGGAGAGAAAAAGATTGGTACTACATGGGGTTGAGATGTAAACGAGATGACAGAGGCGTAATTGTCAGAAACAAAGCTCGTTTAGTGGTTTAGGGTTTTAGACATGTTGAAGGAATTGATTATGATCAAGCTTTTGCACCCGTGGCAAGATTGGAAGCAATTCCACTTTTTCTTGCTTTTGCTGCTCACAAGAAGTTTAAAGTTTTTCAGTTGGATGTAAAATCTTCTTTTCTGTATGGTTTGTTGAAGGAAACAGTGTATGTTTGTCAGCCACCGGGCTTTGAGGATCCTATTCATCGGGATCTGGTTTACCTCTTAGACAAAGCACTGTATGGTCTTCATCAGGCTCCGCGTGCCTGGTATGAGACTTTATCGCCTCAGCTTATTGAACACGGATTCAATAGGGGTCAGATTAACAAAACTTTGTTATTTCGGGAAAAGGGCAAGGACATTCTTCTTGTTTAGATTTATGTAGATGATATCATTTTTGGATCTACTGATGAACAAATGTGTTTGGATTTGAAAGAGGTGATGATTGATAAATTTGAGATGAGTGCTATGTCAGATATCAAATTTTTTCTGGGTCTACAAGTTGATCAAACTGGTAATGGAATTTTCATTCATCAGACAAATTATATATAAGATGTGTTAAAACGGTTTAGCATGTTTGATTCAAAACCAATTTCAACGCCCATTCAGCCTAATAATGGGATTGAGTCTGATATTAATGGGGAGTTGATTGATCCTACACTTTACCGTGGAATTATTGGAAGTTTGATGTATCTGACTGCCTCAAGACCAGATATTGTTTTTGCTACAAGCATCTGTACAAGATATCAATCTAAACCTAAAGTGTCACATTTGATTGCAGTCAAGAGAATACTTCATTATCTGAAGGGTACACCAGACACCGGTCTGTGGTATCCTAAGGATGATAACTTTTCCTTCAATGCCTACAATGACTCCGATTATGGAGGATGTAAGACAGATGCAAAGTCCACAACTGGTGGTGCACAATTTTTGGGGGAAAGATTAGTTTCTTGGTAGTGTAAAAAGCAAACATATGTGGTGACTTCAACTTGTAAAGCTGAGTATGTTGCCGCTGCCAGTTGTTGTTCACAAGTATTGTGGATACAACAACAAATGAGAGACTATGGTTTAAATTATCTTAAAACCCCAATTCATGTTGATAATGAGGCTGCTATTGCTATTACGAAAAATCCAGTGTATCATTCACGTTCTAAACACATTGATATTAGGTTTCATTTCATACGCGATTGCTATGAAAAGAAACTTATTGATATGGTGAAGATACATGCAAATGAGCAACGAGCAGACTTTCTCACCAAGGCATTTGATAAAATTCGTTTTGAGTATTTACTCAAATTAAATGGCATTCGGGTCATGGGTGAGGTTATTTCAAATCAACTTCCTTCATAATCGATTTTATTGAATTAATAGATATTTTTATTTCTTTTGTGTTTTAATTTTTAGGTGGAGAAAATTTTGAAAACTAAAAAACATGTGAAAAATCAAAAACACAAAAACATTAAAAAAATTAAAATTTTGAGAAATTGATTCGACCTAATGAGAAATGATAGTACATTGCAGCAATCGGAAGCACATATGTATCATACTAGAATTGAAACATAAAGAGCATTTACAATTACTTAATATGATATGTTGGTAGGTTTATAACTTAGTTGAGATAACATTTGATAAAATTTTGATTTTATTTTGTGAGAAACAATTGCTTAGAACACAGTGCTTAGCTTTGTCCTTAATGAGTGGTTGTTAATCTTACAATATGTTTCTTGAACAAAAATTATTAAATTACTAGTTTTGATCATGTGTTCAATTTTAAAAGAAATTCTAAATTTTGTTTTTATTTTGTTTTAGTTTAAAGCTGAAACATTCTCTGTGTATACTTACGTATCGACCTGATTGTTATAGCGTTAAACAATTCAAATTTGTTTTCTTGGTTTGATTTAGTTGAGATAACATTTGATAAAATTTTTATTTTATTTTGTGAGAAACATTTGCTTAGAACACAGTTCTTAGCTTTGTCCTGAATGAGTGGTTGTTAATCTTACAATATGTTTCTTGAACAAAAATTACTAAATTACTAGTTTTGATCATGTGTTCATTTTAAAGAAATTCTAAATTTTGTTTTTACTTTTTTTTGTTTAAAACTGAAATATTCTCTGTGTATACTTACGTATCGACATGATTGTTATGGCTTTAAACAATTCAAATTTGTTTTCTTGGTTTGATTAAGTTTTGGACAGTCTCTGCGTATATGAAAATATAGATCTGATTGTTAAAAGCTTAATCTTAAGTTATTGTTTCGCTCATTTTCTGGATCATCTGAGTATACGAAAGTATCAACCTTGATTCCAAGATTTTGAGCAATTTCAATTTGTTTTACATTTTGTTGTTTTTCAAAAAAGAGATTCTATTTTGTTTTTGCATGATCAAGCTAGTTAAAACTGAATTAATTGTTTCAAGGATATTATTGTTTGTTTAATTATTCACAAAACGGGGATGTGTTCAAGCAAATAGAGAACATAAAGTATTTGATGGTTTTGCTTTCAATTGATATCTTAACCAAGTAATTAAATTTAAAGAGGATTTATATACTGACAATCATCTTTGAATTGTAATTTGCTGATAAACATATTCATTAATTCAATCAGGTTGTGTTGATGATTGTAATGCAATATGATCTCATGTCTGGATCTTTCTCACCAAAAATATTTGTTTGTTTTGGTCATTTTCATATTTCATGTTTAGGTTCATTACATTTGTAGTATGTTTGATATAAAAAATTTGAAAAATACAAAAAGATTTTTGGTTTATATCTGATGTTAAATCAATAATTTTTTATTATTTGTTTTAACTCTGAAACATTAAAACATTTGTTTGTTTGAAATTTTAAATAAAATTGATTTTTGAAAAGGTTTGCTTGGAGGTTCGTTTGATAGGTTTGTTAAGAGGTTCGTTTATCAGGTTTGTTTAGAGGTTCGTTCAACAGGTTTGTTGAAAGGTTCGCTTGAAAAGGTTTGTTGCTAGGTTCGTTCAACAGGTTTGTTTGACGGTTCGTTCAAAAAGGTTTGTTCATAGGTTCGTGTGAAATTAATGAAGGTATAAATACCATGGTTCGTGACTCAGCTTCGTCACTTTCATCAGATACACAGACACGAACCTTCACACTTTGATTTTGATTTTTTCGATTTTGGAACTTTCAGCATCTTTGCCATATACCATTAGATTCGACCCGTGGCTCACTTTTTCTAAGTAATGGGGAAGAGGACCGAAACATGCCACTGAAAGACTTATTTTATTGATTTTGATTTATTTAAATTGTCTTGTGATTCTAAATAGGTAAATAGATTTGATTTTGACCGGCTAGATTTGCATAAATTTTGATTTTTATATTTACTTAGTCGAACCTAAATTCATGGATCGAAATCTGTTTAAATCTACATTTGAAGGAAAATGCTTTTATTAAAATTGTTAATATACGAATGGCGAACCTATGGGTATCATTTGTTTAATCTAAATCATAGATTTGAATTTTGAGTTTAAACTGGAACAGGTTCGTTTGAATTCATACAGGTTTGTTGATTTGGATAGGTTCGTTTGAACTCAAAAGGTTCGGGCCGAACCTCTTCAAATTATTGAACCGAACCATAGTTGGTCAAAGGTTCGTTTGATCATAAGGTTCGCAGTATATTCAAGGTTCGTTCATTTTTAGGTTCGTGAGTTTAAATAGGTTTGTCTTAAATATAGGTTCGTCTAAACTAAAGTTCGGCACAGGGGGTTCGCTTGTTTCGTACTTCGAAGTTTTTTTTGAACTTTTGATTTTTTTGATTTTTTATTTTACAATTTTTTAATTGGTGTTTGTTTTCTTTGTAGGAATGGAAAATCTAACCTTCGGTGATAAACACAATCTATGTGCTTATCTGGATGCAACAACGAAGAATGGCAAGGAGTTTAAACCAATGATCGAGTTTTTGAGAAGATCAAGGATATACTATGCTATCTCCAACTCATGTCACATGTATAGATCACATATTCAGAGTTTATGGGAGTCAGCTAGGTTAATTATTGTGGATGATACTTATGTGATTGAAGCCAATGTGCTGGGACAAACTATTAGGATTACTGAAGCTGATATTAGGAGAGTGTTGCAGTTTGGAGGAGAACCTGCAGGAATGACTTTAATTCCTGAAAGGTGCATTAAAGGATGCTTTATGAGGATCAAATACTTTGGATTGTATAGTGAATATTTGATAAAGAAAGGGTAGCTGCCTTTTACAGTACAAGTTTCTAGCTCATGTACTTCTTCATTGTCTTAGTATGAGGAAATGTACTTTTGATGAGTTGAGAGATTTGATGAGGTCTGCTATGCTGGCTTTGATTCTAAACAAGCCATTCAACTTTTCTGCAGTGATCTTCTGATATTTGTCTGACAACATTACCAAGGCTAAAGAAAGATTCTTTATGTATCCCAGATTCATTCAGTCTTGGACAAGTAAAGATTTATCAGAAGACAACTGATGAGATTCTTACAAAAGATTTGATTTGTCATTGTGCTAGAGCTAACTATGTTGCTCCATTGGATGATGCATGGAGGCATGATGATTGTAACTCCGAAAGTGAGCAAATGGATGATGATGATCAACAACCACCACCTCCTCCTCAGGATCCACAAGTTAGACAGTCTCAAGCTCAATCTTCTCAATCACATCAACAAGCACAAGAATCAGTACAAGAAACTCCAAATGTAACTTCTATTACATTTGTACCTCTTCAAGTCATTTATCCAAATCAACAAGATGTTCAAGGACAAACATATGCTACTGCTTCATCTCCACATGTTGAAGCTAAAGATGTTGATGCTGAAATGGATGAAGAATCTACTGAATTTGAGATGGAAACTGTTCAAGTTGGTAACAGAATGGTAAGGAGACTGAAGAGAAGGCCAACACAACAACAACAGAATTTAGAAAAAAAGAGAAGAGATGAGTGATCCTAATTTTCAAGTTGATGCACCAGAAACATCAAGGCAAATAAAGAAGAAGAGGAAGGGTAAAGTGCCTAAAAGGAAGAAGTCAAGGACTCCAAGGATTATTGTATCTTCTCCTGTGACTACATCTTCAGCACATGCTTCTATTTCTGTATCTGTACCTGTTTCTGTTGCTGCAACTGTGCAAGAAGCTGCTGTGTCTACATCTCAAGTTTCTATGCATTCAGAAACTTCTATGCCTAGTTTTGATTACGTAAATGTTGCATCATTCATGCCTTCATTTGTGAATGCTACAACAGTTACAACATCATTTCAAGAAGCTTCTACATCCAGAGTTGATTCTATGTTCGAGGGATTGGATGATCTGGACTTAAACTTTTCTTTGGATTATGATGATTATGAATTGAGAAGGAGGATTTCTATTCTGTCACAGGAATTAGACAAATACAAAAAGCAGAAGGAGAAAGCTGAAACTGAATGACAATCTTTTTCAAGTCAAACTGACATGGAATTGATGATAATCCATATTGCTCAATTACAAAAGTGGAGAGAAGAGGATGTACAAGATAAAAGGATGATGACTGAAAGGATTGTGTCTTTAGAAAAGTTGGCCAAAGAACAGAATGATCAGATCGTTGCGTTAAAGAAAGAAAATCAAATGTTGCAGCAAAGGATAAATGAGATTCAAGTCAAAGGTGCTCATACTGAGACTCAGGCTGAAGATACTAGGGATAGTGTTGATCCGGTTTATGTAAACACTGATGATGAAGAAGAGGAAGAAAAGGTTGATTATGAAGACTTTGACTTTGATTAACATGCAGGATTTAATGCTTTTAATGATGATGGTGAAGATGATGATGGAGATGTAACTGGAGTTGAAGGTTTAAATGGATTGAATTCCATAACTGGAGCAATAGTGATTTACAAGCCATTTGGAATTTCTTTTGATGCTAATCCAATTTCATCTGTTTCTTCTGACAAAGCTAAAGATAATGAAACTGTAGAGATTGAAGATTTGACAGAGTTAGAGTATCCAAAGCAAGTTGTTGATGATTCATTTCCAACATTTGTGGAATTATTCAAACAAGCTGTTGATGGAGATTTACAAAGAATGTTAGGTGATTTGAGTAAATCTAGAGATTTAGAAGAAGGATAGATTGGAGAAGGATATACTAAAGAAGATCTTGCTGTGTTATTTGGAGTAAAAGTCAATGATTTACAAAATGCAAATGGTTCAGGAAAGATGATAGTTGGAGAATCAGATCATTCATTTGAAGTTGAGCATGATGATTATGTTGAAGAAAATTTTCGATATTGAAGTTCAGAGAAAAGCTCCAAACACAACAAGTGATCCAATGAAGATCAAGACTCATACGGATATGTGGAAAGAGAGTCAAGAAGAACAAAAGTATATCATTGATCATTTGATGATTTTTAAGCAGATGGTTGAAGTTTTTGATGAACCTGTTCAAGAAGATCTATCAAGACAATTCTCATGATTCATGATTGGTTCTAAATCCAAGATACCGGGAAGAATTGTGAGTTATGGATATTTTCATAACTTTCCAGGAGTGTTGAAGAACAGAGGATGTTATGTAGTAAATAGAATAGATGGATGTCAATATTTCAGAAAAGCATATGATCTGATGTCTTTACCTTCTTTTGAGTGTATGCAGTTGTCAAGACTCAGAATGATAAAGCCTATTCAAACTGAACACAATGAAAGATTTAAGAAGTTGTTGAAGAAAGAAACCAAGACAGGATGGAATTGGTTGGTTCAACAATTTTCAATGCTGAAGAATAATTCCTATGTGTATCCATAGCCAAAGGTTTACTCTAGACCAAGATTGAGAAAGATTGAACAAAATTGGAATTATTATTTCATGATCTGGTTCTTTGATGAAAGAAACCAAGACAGGATGGAATTGGTTGGTTCAACAATTTTCAGTGCTGAAGAATAATTCCTATGTGTATCCATAGCCAAAGGTTTACTCTAGACCAAGATTGAGAAAGATTGAACAAAATTGGAATTATTATTTCATGATCTGGTTCTTTGCTGAAAGATCTTCTGAAGTAGTTATCTTATTGAAAGAAAATGAGAAGTGGAGGGTAATAAGATTACTTGATCCTGTTTGGTTGGTTAACTGTTCAAAAAAAGACATTGATCTTCTCAATAAAGTTGAAATTTATGCAAGTGAAGGATTTCATGATGTTGGTGTGAGTTACAAAGACATGGCTTTACAATTTCAAACGATAGCAAGGATGTGCTATACTTTGGGAATTCATTCTGGATGCAAATGGGATAATGTGAAATAGTTTTATGTTGAGTTAATGGCATTGCAGAAGGAGATTGATGATAGAGATGCAAAGATTGAGCTGAACGATTGTCAAAGATTCCAAAGTCAGTGATTATTCGTGCTGCAGACAATGTTTGTGAAGATCAATCATCAAGTGGAACTCAGATTGCTGGTTGAAGACTAAGACTTTGAAGTTCTTGAAGCAACTATTAATGGGGAGTTTGTTAGGACATTTTGTAATAGATTGCTTTCAAAATGTGTAAGTTAAGTTAGATTTTGCTAGGTTCGTCTGGCCCACGAACCTAGGCAGGTTTTGTAAAGGTTCGACAAACCTATTGTTATGTAGTGTAGAGGTTCGTCCAGGGAACCTAAAGGTTCGTCTGGCGAACCTAATGGTTTGGCTAGGTTCGTTTGGATCTTGTATATATAGCAGGTTTGTCTGTCTTTTGTATGTGTGTGACAGATCAGTGAAGAAGAGAACCTGTGTGAGAATAGTGAACTGTGTGTTCTTATTTCATTGTAATCAGATTTAATTGATCAATGAAATGATGTTTATCTTAATGATTGTGTATCTTTGATTCATATAGATTTAATATAGATTCCGCATAGATTTGATTGTTAATAGAATTCCGTTGATCGATCCAGAGCAATCTACATATACTAATCGCGATTGTTGGTATAATGGTCCAATCTAAACCCAAACACCAATTTCAATTCCCTAATCATGCTTATTTATGTTCAAATTCAATCATTAATATTAAGGATCCCATTCCTTGGTCAAAACGAGTTATCCTAATCCCAAGAAAAAGCTTTCAAGGCACATGTTTAAATCTAATGACTTAAACCACCTTTGTATGCAAACTACCTAGAGATAATTAAAATTTAACCTAATGATGAAGATGGATGAATGTGTGAGCATTTTGCCTTTTTATTCTCTCATTTTCTTTTGTTTTTACCTCACTTCAGCGTATTACATCACTGTTTCACTCGGTTGCGAGCCGGGGTATGACAACTGCTTTTTAGCTCTTATTCTCTCATTCTTTTATTTGCATAGGCTCAGCTCACTCAGTGGATTGTGGAATTTCATTTATTTAGCAGGCACCATAAGCCTTGGATTTATTTTCATTAGAAGAGAACATATGTGCCAGGTTTAATTTTAAAATTTCTAGGTTGTTAGTTTACAGAGGTTCCTTTATTCACTATTACCCAGTTTCAGATTCCCGAATTTTCCAAGTCTTAAACCCACAAGAATCCTGAATTTATGTTTATTCTGTCAATCTTAAGGAACTTTCTATCGGCTGGGCCTACCAACAAATCACAAATCAATACACAAGTTAGCCTCTAAAAACCAAAGCCCTAATCATAGTCCGATCATCTTCCATTTATTAGGTGCAAGACAAAACAAGGACATTTTTCAAGACTCTAGTTGTATACATCTTAAAAATCTAGACACAATCAGAATATGTAAAATAATTGAATATTTACAGAAAAAGAAACAAAAGGTAAAAAGTGGAAAAGACTTAGATGATCACGTAGAATCAGCACGCGTGAGTTTGATCCAAAAAGAAGTCAATGAACAGCCGGCCGTTTGCAAATGGATTTGCCTAAGTAGCCGCCACCCGAATGTAATTGAGTACGAGCGGTTAGAACCAGACTGCATTTAATACAACAACCACAATTTACAAATATTTACAATAAATTAAACAACCAAGACATGACATTAATATACACAACCATCATAACAACACAAATGTAAATTCAACCACAACAACACAAAATAAGAAATCAAACACGCCCAAAATAACAATATATACAAAGTCTGTCTGAATACAAAGAAATCAGTGTCGCCCTCGGGTCGGATGGGATGCTGGGGTCTGGCATCAGAGGGGGCAACTCAATGCCGAAGTGAGCCGCAACTCAATGATGGGGTCTGGATGACATATCAGAGGGTAAGACGAGGAGGCACAGGAGGACGTGGTGGGGCGTCACGGGCCGGTCGCTCCCTCAGTGCAATATGCGATGCGTAGATGGCGGAGGGACGGCAGGACACCAACAGAGGCATCCAACAGGGTGGTACGTCCCACGTAACCATCCACGATGTCTGCATGTCATGAAGCGCATATGGAAATGTCTCAGCTCCGACTGTGACATGCTCCATCGGATATGCGAGGAACACGCGTAGACGATGCGCCAAATAGCCTATGTATGGCCCCATATCCAGACGCGCCGTGTGGCCTCCCCAGAGAGGCCTCGCTAATGATGCTAGAAGAATGGCGGCGAGGTTCGCTAGGTGGCGACCTTGTATGCAATATAAGCAAAACAGGTCAAAATAGTTGACCTTGTCCTTGCCAGATTGGCGAGAAATCTAGGTCCTACCCAAAATCCTATGGATGTATCTATGAAAAGGGTCACAGATCTGGGTAGCCAGCCTATGCTCGGTGTGAGGCTTGGCCGAGATAGTCCTCCAGTAAGCGACTAAATGATCCTCACTAACATACCCGGGCTTAGCTGGCCGAGTAAAGCAGCTGAGGAGGTCCTCCAAATCAGGAGCCGCCACCTGCTCCTGTGTATAAAGTCCTAAGGCTACCGCAAACTGGGCGACACTCATGGTATGAGTCTGTCGCCCAAAAGCAAACGACGCAGCTCCAGGGTACGAGAGCGAGCGTGTGTCGTACTAAAATGTGGACAGGAACTCCACTGTAAGCTCGTCATACTACAGCCAGCTGCAGCGTAGCAAGGGAGCCCACTGTAGGGTCATCATCGTGTCGAACTCGTCTATGCGGCCCAGCTGCTCCTGTATGTCTCTGTCGTAGCCGTGGTGCTGCATCGTCTCTAAACCGACGAGTGTCTGCATGCGTGAATACTCCATGGTGTCCGCCGCAAACTGTAGAAAGGTATGATCGGCTCGACGGCGCGGATGATGTGGCGGGGGAGGTGCATCAGGTGGCGGGATGACAAAGGGGACGGAGTAATGTATCTCTCTCACTCGAGGTTGCTGTTGTGCAGATTCGGTGCGCCTGGCCCGCTTGGCCCTAGACGTGGATGCCTGAGCAATCTTTGCGATAATATACACCAAGAATATATACGATATGTTACAAACTAACTATAAACCTAAATCCTAACTTATTATTGATTTTATTTGAAAAATGTTTATTTATATACAAGTTTGTTTGATTCTATTATGTATGTACAATTTGGTTTATTAAGTTATTCGTTGGTGTTATACATATGTACAATGTGTTATACTTTATTTGTATGCAAATTTTTATTTTAGCATAAAGTTTATTTAATAATTTACAAATATTGTACAAACACATTATACATGCATTATTTTTCATTTATTTCATACAAGTATACATTTAAAAATTTTATTTATGTTATAAGTATTATACATATATGTTATTGTGTATTATTTATGATACAAATTTTTCTTTATTATTTATTACAATACAATTGTTTGTATATAATTTATTTTTGTACAACATTATTTATTCATAACATACAACTTATTTTATTTATATACTTAAGTAAATTTATTATTTAAAACTACAATGTATTTTTACAAGTGTTTTATTTAAAGTACATCATTTATATTTTTATTTTACAAAACAATTATTATTAAGTTATTTTTATTAGCACACTTGTTTAATTTTATTAGTTACAACTTACACTTTACATATGATTTAAATTTACATTTACATTAGTATTAACATATAGATAATATACATTTGTTGTTATTATTTAAGACGCGTATACTTATTAAAAATACAAGAATTATTTTACCTTCTTTATTATTAGTGTTAGTATATACATACTACTTATACTTTATTTATACAAAGTAGTATTACTATGTTTATTGTATATGACAATACTTGTCCTATTATATACTTATTTATTTTACAAGTGCATTTATTTTTATTATATTTTACATTATTTTTATTGTACTTAGTGTTATTTATTTTGCAAATATACTCATTTATGTATTATTAGCTATATTGTTACAAAAGTAACACATTTCATTTATTGATTATTATTGTTATTATTAGTACATTTATTTACACCATATATTTATTGTTGTTAACTTACTTTGTTAATTTTATATATATATATATATACACACACATTTTCTTATTTATTAATTACTAAAACTAGACTAAAATAAAATATTAATAAAAAATTAATGAAAAAGGGGGTCATCAGGAAAAATTGGGGAAAGGTGGCCGGACCGAAGCAATCCCGACCAAATTTCCGATCAAGATCAACAATACTCAACCCTAAATCAACACTGAACTAACCTAATATAACCAATTTCTAATCTAAGAAATCGAAAAATCGAGATCAAGAACAAGGGGGTTACCGATGGTAGTGTCTGCGGCGGTGGAATTTGAAACAGAAACGAAGATGGTGGCTGGGGCGGTGGAGGACCGGAGCAGCGACAGTGTTGAATGTGGTGGAGATATTGACCGGCGTAGGGAGGCGGTGGTGACTGGAGCTTGTGATGGCGGTGAGGACGGTGTTGATGCTGAACCGGAGATGTTGGTTGTCCCCGGCAACGGCACCAAAAACTTGGTGTGCAGTGGTCAGTACCTAAAAACAAGACTAAATTAAAGTTGTCTAACCTAAACTAAAGACACAATAACTAATCCTAGACCTAGACTTGACCTAAGAACCTAGTAATAATCTGAAATCCTAAACTAGACCGCTACGAAGGCAAGTGTACCTATTGGTGACAGAATAGCTGGTGGAAGTCTGGATATCGAACCAACGGACACTAGTTTAACAAACTAACCTAGATTGTGGACAAAATAAAGTAAGAAGGGGGGGAGTTTGGTGCAACTATGAAAATCTAATCAGACTAAGACTGACTAAACAACTAAACTGCTAACTAAAATCTAAAACAGCAACTAAAACCAGAACTGTAAATGAAATCTGACTGTAGTGAGGAAAACAGGTATATCTAGGCTGGGAATCAAAAGTGTGACACGTGCTGACTTGAACTGACTTACGAAGGATGAAAACTAGGATCTTAAGGAACAAACTAAGGATCACATAATGGGACCCAGATCAGATACCAGGCAACTCCAATGGAATCCCAAGACTGTAATGTATGCACTAGTCTACCTGGTCGCCTTTCAGATTTGCCCGATATGCAATTGCACTCCAACGGGTGAGTCACCTCCCGGATTTTTCCACCCGTTTGTATCTTATGACACTAGAGAGCTATAAAGGTGACAACTTTGACATGGATTGACACCAACACTAAGTAAATCTAAGACAACGCCCCCCGGGTCGTTTAACTCAAATATCCCAAGTGAAAGAGAACAACCATCTAACCTATCACCTCCCGGATTTCTAGGTTAGGTCACACATGCAAATAACAACACTTAGTGATGTCTAATCCTATGGAATGTGAACAACAACCCATAAACTAACCTAAAATACAAAGTAATAGGCCTAACATTCATCTATTTGCGGAAAGACCTTCGTAGACACACATGGATCCAACATTCATCAAGTAACATCATTCAACATAAGCAAAAACAATCAAATATCATAACTTTATAACTGCTACCAATGCATATATCATCCATAACCATAAATCATGTCCAAAATCAACAAAGTTCACAACTTTATCATCCCAAACCAAGATATAACCCTAGATCTAGCAAACCAACATTAAAACAGTACCAAAACAGATCTGAGATATGTCTAAATACATTATAATCTGCTGATTTAAACTAAGAACATGAAAAGATAAAGAAAATACTCAAAAAGCTATTCCTTCTTCACTCCAACAAGCTCTAATCAAGCCTTCAACTACATGATTAAGCTTCAGCAGCTCTTAGGCTTGATTAGGGTTCCAAATACGCAAAAGAAGACACTTAAATCGATATGGAAGCGTCCCATTTATAGAAGGCATGAAATTAGGGTTTTAGGTTTGAAAATGATCTTAGGCGCATCGCCTAGCGGGGCTGCATGGGGCTAGGCGGTGCGCACGAGACAAAATTGTCTGGCGGTTGAGCCTGGCAGGCGCATCGCCTGCGGCCGGTCATCCTGACTAGGCGGTGCGCGCTCAGTGGAATCAGAGAATGTTCCCCGGCGCACCGCCTGGGACCAAGTAGTGACCTGGGGCGTATCGCCTAGGGTTTTCTTCTTTGTTTTCTTCGCTCGATCAAGCGCACTCGATTCCGATGTCCGTTTGCCCTTGTTTCCGCTTCTCCGGGACACATTCCTACGCAAAAACACGAAAATGTAAAAAGGAACTAAAAACGACTCGAAATATATACAAAACTTACGAAAACAGACTTGATTATGTACATAAATGGAGGTGTTAAACTAACACATCAATATCCATATCTCTTAGATATTATGGAGAGAATATCTTACCCTCCGGACTGGTCAGCAATGACAGTCACAGAGACAATTAAGTCTCACCTTATAGATATCATGCAGCGGATATCTTACAATCCCGACTGGTCAACAATGACAGTCATCGAGACTCTTAAGTCTCATCCTTCTAGATATAATGGAGAGGATATCTCGCATTTCAGATTTGTCATTAGTAACATGTATAGAGACAAATAAGTCACACCCTTATAGATAATATGGAGAGGATATCTTACAGGTCGGACTGGTCAGTACTGACAGTCACACGGACTATTAAGTCTCACTCTAGATATCGTTGGGGGATATCTTACAATTCGGGTTGGTCAGAAATGATCAGCTAACAAAAACTATCAAGTCTCTGCCTCATTGGTATCGTTGGGAGATATTTGCAGGCTAGGCTACTCTGTAAGGAATGGATAACAAAGACAATTACGTCTCTATTCTAAATTGTTGGGGAAAATCAAATTGGGTATTTATGTGTATGAGATGAAATGGGTATCCATAGTTACAATACAGGTGGTTTGGAGTTCAGTTAAGGATGTGGTGGGCTAGCGGCTTCATTCATGATACGTATGCCCTATACATAAACGTGCTTAGTTGGATGATATACTATCTGTTGGTGTAACTATGGAGAGAACATTGGTGTGTGATAATGCAAAGCAAATTAAACCAGACCTATGTGTCTGATATCATGAATTGGGAATATCAAAACTTCATTCGTTTTCATTTACTAAAACATATGAACTCACCAACCTAGTGTCGACTGTTTATTTTAAATGCATGTTTTCTCAGGTGGTGAATAGGTTTAGTCATCAAGCATCAGGACATAAGCTAGTGGGACCATATAGAGGACCTAGATTACTTTTTGGATGCATTTATTTTGATAACATTATGAATATGTTTTGTATATCTTGTGCAGATACAAGATAGAAACTATATGATTCTTTTGAGTAGATTTACTTAGTTAAAGTATGAACACGTATTGCGTAATTTAACTTTGTAATTCTATGTATTAAATGTCATGTTAGCATTTCTCATTATATATGATGTGCCGTGTAAACAATCTGATGATTTCGATTATCACACGATATCGCGCCCCGAGAACCTTCCGCTCGACGGGAAAGTCGATCCACCATGTCGGCTCGGGGTGTGTGTGACAACCTGGAACCAGGTTGATATGAAAATTTACGTTATCTTACCAGGGGTAATCTAGACATGTCGGCAAGACAGAATTCGGGTGGGGTGATCTCTGACTACAGGGATATCCTTGATACATTTTTATATGAGATTCTTTTCTGTCAAACTTGGCAGAGAATCTTGATAACTCTTCCTCAGACATGTCTGAGCTTGCATACATGATATGATCCCAAGTTTCCTGCCAGCTTATTCACCTTGTACTGTAAGTATGTCATCGTTAGATAACGGGACTCGGATAACCTTGTCCTGACATACTACTTCCACCTAGTTCTATGAAAACCAATCCATGTTGATAACGACATCAAAGTCTTCAATTTTTATAGGGAGAAGATGAAGGTTGAAGAGGTGATCGTTCAAATTCAAAGCAAACCCATGAATAATGTTATTTTCTTTAATTGGGGTTGTTATAAAGCTTGATTTGGTTCCCGGACCAGCACGTTAGAATATTTTGAATAGTGACCTACTAGTTAAAGTTTGTACAAATGGGACAAGGCCCATTGTGTTGAAAGGACATTTGTTACACTTCAGTTTCATCCCTGCATAAGTTTTCTTCTCCTAACCAGTTGCCCCATAACTCTTAACAATTGGAACATTGCGACTAGTTTCTTCTGTAGTTCCTTGTTTGTCTTTTTCAGACCATTTTCGTTTAATGCCGTTTGTACTGCTAGGGTATTCATATTAGTACGATTGACACTTTGTTCATCCTACTTTGATATGGTACCACCCCTTAGTATCTCATCCAAAGTTTAGCGGCCAAGATAATGGTTCCTTTCAGACCTATGGGTTTAGAAAAGGTCATCATTCTTCTGATTTGCAAAACTAAACCTTTAATGTATTTCTCTACTAAGGATTGCTTAGGAGGAAACATGTTAGAGATTAAGCATGAAAGCTAATGAAATCGGTCGGTATATTTCAAACAATCCGCACTGATCATAGATTGATGCCAAAATTATTTTTGCATTTTCTAGATTTCAGTGATTGCGCAATATTCTGAAATAGTCAAAGTTTTGAATTCATTCCAGCCCATCACATCAACAGTGGTTGTACCCAATGTTTTCACTTGGGTATTTCACGATGTTAAAGTCATATCTTTAAAAGAGTAGGCAACATAAGACACTTTATGCTCCTTTAAGCATTGACTGATTTTCCATTTTGTTTCCATTTCCTCAATCCACTTTAGCAATTTTGCAGCTCCTTCCTTGCCTGTAAAACTCGGAGGGTTGAAGGACACAAAGTATTTGTATGTACATCCATATTATGGAGGATTTGGGACAATTATGTTTGTACCGGTAGTGGTATTAGTTTCCATACACCCACCGGTTGCATTGTGCTCAATATAGCCTCCACCTGCGCCTGAAGCGATGTTCAGCTCATATCGTGCAAACATACCCAGAATAATTGCAGCTACTTGTTCATGTACAATCCAAGATATATCAGTTTTGCTCAAATTTGATCTACTCGTAGGTGGATCTGTATTTGTCTCTTGATTTGTAGTGTTCTTAGAAGGTCGATCATATTTAAGAGGTATATTCTGATTACATACCAATGACTTAAAATCAGAATTGCTTGAACAAGAACGCTGGGATTTGAGCACATTCAGTCACATGTGTTTAGTTATGCACAGTTGTACTAAAGTCTTGTATTTGATATATAGATACATGCATGCCTGTCACACAAAAGATACCGTATAACTGCCCAGATATGTTTTATTACATAGATTCGGGTATGCATAGTCACTCAGGTACAATGTGTGCTATCATGTTGATACTAATAGTTAGACAATGTATGTTTTGTTATCTAACAGGTGTGTTCTAGTATCACTTAACAACACGACATTGTAACACTGACATTATTTCTTCTGTTATTTAGATATGTTATGTTATGATACATATATATTCCATTATAATGTTACACACGTTAAGTTTCGTTAAGTCTCGATATGTTTCTATTAATGTTATTGCCTCTAAAAAACCCAAAGGTATGTGTTGCTGAAGCTAAATTACCAATGTAGGAATTATAGCCGCCATGTGTTCATTAAAACTCGTTAGTACCACCAGTACTTGCATTAACGGTTGTTTCTGTTGATGGTGTATTGATATTAACCCCTGCTAAAGGGGTATCTTGATGCAGTTGTTCGCTCTTGAGAGGCATGATCAAATTTAATTGAAATATGCACCAAAATATGTAATTGTTACTTGTCATCCCATGATCATACAAGGATTTGTAATATGGGAACTCTTAGAATTTAATTTGAAATAATGCTCGTCCTCTTACAGACAAGTAAGAAATGAAATCATCAGAACTCATGAATATGTGAAATTTTCATGGACACATGAAATTACAACTACTCACGCACGGACACTTTCCCAACATACCGAAGGTAGTTTATGTATAAGGTATATGTAGGACATAATGTCGAGCCACCAACCCACCACCCCTTAGATATATCACGATCGTTCCCTTGCGCTTACACACCATACACACATAACTTGTTATTTTAAATTGATATGTTTGTAATCCCACATGATACTGTAGTCTGTTATCTGAAATTGATATGTTTGTATTCAACATGATACACACCATATGTATATATAAATATATAGAATTGAATTATTTTGCTTCGTTCTTTTTTGTTATGTTATTTTTCTGCTTACCTAGAGGTTCACCAAAACGCACATGTGTTGCAGGTTCCAATTATGTTGGCCACTCATACTTGTAAACTGAATATCCTGATTTATATGTTTAACTCAAGTTAAGCAATTTCGATATGCATAATTAAATATGTTTAAATAATAAGTAACACTAAATTTATCTTTGGTTTACGTCAAGGAGTATGTCGAGTTAGTTATACATATACGGAAAAATCTCAATTAAGTTTTTTGACATCCTACAACCAGTACTTCCATCACCATCCTTAAGACACTATCCTACTGTACACACACACACACCATTCTCACAATCGTATGACTGTTGTCACACCCCCAATTTTCAACTAACGGAATCATACCGTTTGGGACATGACAAACTAGGATCTCAGATCATTAGACATAACGAAGACCTCTATATGATTTTCAAAACATACTTTGGTCTAAAACTGTAATATCAAGATTCTAACGTTGCGGAAGCGTTTTTAAAACAATAACAAACATAACGGTTGAAAACTGTAAATTACAATGCAAAGTCTCAAATGTTCCAAATTCAAAACAACAGAAATGGAAATATCGACTCGATCTCCTAGTCATGCTTGCTTGATCTTGTACCTTAACG
>SZYD01001495.1:0-52258 GCA_009363875.1 Mikania micrantha
CAATTCAACCAAAGGTTTAGTCTAAGTATCTAATTTGTTTACACAAATCTAAATATGATTTAACTAGTGGGAGATTTTCTAGAGTTATTGGGTCCATCCAGGCATCAGCACACTTTATTAATCTTTAAGTCAGTTCTTCAGTTTTCCATGTAATGTTCTTGTTCGAGCAACTCTGTATCCGATCATACCTGTTTCTAATTACCTGAAAGACATGCTAAAATACTCAACTATGAAGTTGGTGAGCTCATGGTTTAGTTTACAAGCACAATAAAATAGCATGTGATAATTCAAAATCAATACACCAACCCTGTGCCATGTCGAGCGTTTGCCTCTTATAATGCTAGCCCGTACATGACATTTTATCTACTTCCCTTCCTAGACCCGTTCCTTCCTGCCCTCGGTGTAAATGTGTCAAAGCGATATATGCCACAACGGTTGACATTAACCTCAGTGTGGTTTCAACCCTATTTTATAGGGCCACCTTTCGGGCCACTGTGCGTGGGGGATTCCCCAGTAGTACTACCCATATACCACCGGCTCTCCTCCGGAGTTAATGGCTGTAAATTATGTTTAATGTCTAGGGGAAGCAATTACATTTGAAACGGACGTTCATTATCACATCATAAATTAATTTTATAAACAGTTTATGGAGCAATGCTTTCAGTAATCCCAAACAGTAAAAAGAAAAGGGATCACATGAACTCACCTGGTTGCTTTAACTGGTTCCTTTTGTTCCTGTACAAACATGTCATGTGCCACTATGCATGATTTGCTATGTTCCCAGAGTTATCATCAAAGCAAGTTCCTATTTGTATCCATCTATACATGTATAAGTTGTAGATTCCATACTTTATGGTTGTTTACTGTGGTTGAGCTCTTTGGGTTAAGGTGTTCAAAGTTTACTAGTGTAAAGTTTTCTTTATATTACCATACCTAACATCTTACCTTATATTTGCACATCTAAATGTATGTGCAAATGTTGGTATTATTCGATGTTCAGTATAGTTATTAGTATGCTACTTATGTGACTAGTATGTTTATGGTCTTCTAAGATAATTGAATTTTTATTGTGACTAATGTCTTAAATTTTAAAGTTGGGTCACCTTGTTTGCGAGTTTGGGAGACAATCAATATAAATCGTTTAAGTGTATTACTAGTCATGGTGCTTTGCTAATAATATAAATTGATGTAATGCATAAGGTATTATAAGACAATAAGATATTCATTATAATGTATCACCTAAATTATTAGTATTAGAACTAATTAATAGGTATTTCATACATCACAAAATATTTGCAATTAACATAGTATCTAAGATATTTTACATGATGTAGTCATTATTTATACTAACTATTATAATTGTTGTAAATATGCATAAGAGAATGTTTAAAATTATACATAATTTAATTTCTATGGTTAAATGTAAGTAAACATTCTCAGATTATACTATTATTAAAGTAAAATTAATTATTATAGTATAATATTAATAACAATACTAATTTTACTAGTAATATTAATAACATTACTATTGTCAAATTTTAATTAATTATAAGAATATGAAAATGGCATAATATCATATGTTAGAATGGATAATCATGTTTTTAATAAGCTTTATTATTTGCAAACTTTGAATCACAAATCTTTAATGTGTCGAGTAGGATTACTCTTATAATATAAATTAAATTATACTAAGATTTTAAATAATCTTAAAAGATAGAAAATGATTATGTTAATGTTACTAATAATAAAAAAGATGCTTATAAAAATAGTTAATCTTATTATGAATTCATGGTTACATAGAATTTAGTATAATAGTGGTAATATATGAAAAAAAATCATATTAAGATTGAATTAAACATTTGTATCAAGTTCCTAGTTTGTTTAACACTATCACAATGTATATAGTATAGCTATGCACATTCATCATATAAATCCAACCTAATTTACATTTTGTTTACCTATATGTATATAAAACAAATTGTTAACATGTTGGATTTAAACATGTTTATAAACATGTGATTATACTTAACTAATTAATGTATACAATATTCTATAGATTGTATATATAACGTATATGTGTGTGTGTGTGTGTATATAAAGACTAATGTTCATATGAGAATTGTATATGTATCCTAAACATTCATTGAGTACACAATTTAAAAAGTTCTATTTAATTTAAGTTTCTAAGTTATTTTATACCCAATGTAGCAAATTCCATAAGTATCCACATTACATATCAATGGTTACAATAAACCATTTAAACACTTATTACCCACATCCAAACATTTTATATAGGTATTGATATTAACACATTGTAAAATTTGCTATGTCTAATTCAGAATTTATATGATAAAGTTTTAGGGATTTATAATGATATTTATTTACAAATGCCACTCCGAATGTATAATATAAATCACACACGTGTTATGGTTTTATTAAACATTTATTATTAAGTAATTATGACGAACCATATTTTATCTAGTTAACCCAAATGCTCAACCACTTTAATTTATTTGTTTAACAATAAACCATGTATTAAAAGTTAATGGCGTGCGATTTTACCTTCTCACTCGTTCAATTCACGTTCAATCTAATTTAATTAACCGATCGTATTTTCATAACCCGAACATGTTTCTAAACTCGTTTTTAAATAACGAATAAAATCAAGCGATCGGTTTTTAAGATGTTGACTGTTGTTGGGGGTTTGACCAGCCCTATCTCAGGTTGACTTTTGTTGACCGACTCATGAATAAGCTCCACACGTGACTACCACCATTCGTCCATGTTGACAACACTACCACCACTACTGCCGGTGGCCTGCCGGAACTGCCTTCGCCACTAGAACATTCACCAATACACACTTTAACATAAACTTTCACGAAAACAACATGCATTTATAGACCGAATCTCGTGTAATCGTTTCTTACCTTCGGTTTTTAGTTAGAAACAAGCAAACCACCGGATCAGACATTCTATACATCCAATATCAACAACAGAAGGATCCCCATCGTGACAGCTCCTTCATTAGCCATTTCTGGTCCGACTACTACCCCGGCGGTTGTTCCACAACCACCAACAGTTTGTTCGTCACCACCACAGCCGTGATAACACCTCACAACCACTTTCAAATCAAAAACAAAAACCTTCATAAAATCAACATGCATGTGTAGATCGGAGCTTGGGGAGTCGTCTCTTACCTTGTTTTTCGACTGGATGGGGAGAAATCACCGAAATCACCTTGCACAGCCACCAAACCGCCGTCTACGGTGGTCCTTGCGGGAGCCGTAGCCTTTATTACCTCTGCATGTCTCCTTTTTGTTCCTCATTCATCGTCTAAAAACCCTCCGCAACCTGCTCGAAACCTGGCCTTAGCCTGTAGCCACCATTCGTTTGAGAATAAACCCTAGCCGTCGTCATCTTCTCACCATGTTTTGACCCGTCTAGAGGCGAGATCTTGTGAGACTCAAGAATAAAGGTTGTAGAACGTGAAGAGAGGTGTTCGGAGGTGTAACCAGCTTGCTCCGCCGCCGTGCGCCGCCTTAGCTCCGCCGTGTGCCGCCGTGGCTCAGCCGCACACTCTCTCTCTCTCCAGTCTTGGTTATTTTGAACGGCTGAACACACTTTTGTGTGTGTGTTACGGCTGATAAAATGAAGGGTACAAGGGGTTACATTCCTTTTATACTTAGGGTTAAGTCTAGGGTTAAAAGGAGATTAAACGCGTATTCCGACCGACCCGTCTCGCGATCGTATTCCGTTTTCGTTTAACATTCTCGACCCAAAACTTATTGGATAACAAAAATAACCTAAAATATCATTAAAATGCTTATTTTGTTTGTTACCAACAATTTGCTTAATTAATAACGTTGAAACACGATAATTTCGCATATACGCCATACTTAACGATTTAATGTTTTCACGCGCTAAATAAGATTCTTGAATCTTTCATATGTAAATATTTTTAAATAGGTATTTATCAAGGCTATTTACCTCAGCTCGGGAGTCAGAACGTTTAATTAGTTATTGCCGGTGTTCACACATTAGGTTCTATTTAAAATCCTTAATAGGCCTAATTGGGCCTAAGTTTCTTATTGGGCCTTATTATCTAATTACGATTTAATGTTTAAGTTTGTTGGGCTTTTCTTACAGTTGTTACATCTTGGTTTAGAAGACCCAGACTCTTCTGGAACAAAACTGGGATCTACTCTTTCATCCCTTTCCTCTTCAGCCTGTTTAGCAAACTTTTTCTTGAGTCTTATAACCATCTGGTTCCCTTCTTGAACCATTTCATATTCTGACTCAGTGTCAGAAGATTCTTCTTCATCATCATCATCAACAACAGCCTCTGTCTGCTGTTTAGACATATCAACCTCTATTGGTTCCTGTGAGCTCTATCCTTGAGCAGATTGAGCTTTAAGTGTAGATCGGGACGATTGTCCAGTAGACTTTCCTGACTTGTTGTCTTGGAGGAGGTTGAGGTGGTGCTTAATCATCATCTGCAACAAACTCTTCAATGTCGGATCCTGAGTCAGCATGTCTGCAGGCATCCTCATCAGGAGCAACATAGTTTGCCCTAGCACAATGACCATCAACTCTTTCTCAAGCACAACATCCCCAGTCCTTTGATACACTCTGACCTGATCCAAGCTGGAATCAGTCATGTGTTTAAGCTTCAATAGATCTCCAGCTTCCCTGGTTAACTTGCCCTTCTGGCAACCTCTCATCTATCAACATCTGCACGAACCAGGATACATGTAGAACCTATCCTTAGCCTTCGTGATGTTGTCACACATAACGGAAAATCATTCCAGAAAAATTGAACGGTTTGTTTCAATATAAAAGCCACCATAGCCAACCTCATGAAGTCCCTTAGCTCATCAAAAGTTCCCTTCCTCATACTCAGACAGTGAAGAAGAACATGAGCCAAGAACTTGTATTGGAGAGGTAGCTTCCCTTTCTTCTACCGATTCGAATTGTATGCTCCAAAATACCGAATCCGTAGAAAGCAACCTTTGATGCACCCTCTCAGGAATGAGAGTTGCACCATTCGGTTCTCCTCCAAACTGAAGAACCCTCCTAATATCAGCCTCAGATATACGAATTGCTTGTCCAAGCACATTCGCATCTATAACATAGACTTCATCCACAGAAATAACCCGAGCCGATTCCCAGAAACTCTGAATATGTGATCTGTAATCTGAACAGAATTGGAAATCGCATAGTAAATCCTTGATCTCCGAAGAAACTCGATCATAGGACGGAAATCTTGACCGTTCGTGTAGTCGAATCCAAATATGCACAAACATTATGCTTGTCTCCAAAGGTTAAGTTCACCATTTCTACAATTAGAAATAACAACAATTAGAAACAAAATTAATCAAAAATTAACAAAAATTAAAAAATTAAAAAATTCCTAAGTAGACCAGCGAACCTATCTTCTTAGACGAACCTAATGCTAGGCGAACCAAATTCAGACGAACCTGTTAATCAGACAAACTTTTGAACGAACCTTTTCATCAACGAACCTTCTGATGAACCAACCTCAGAATGAACGAACCTTCTGATGAACGAACCTCAGAATGAACGAACCTTCTGATGAACGAACCTTCAAACGAACGAACCCTTTTGGTCAAACGAACCTTGACCAAAAGGTTCGGTTCTTTTAAAATACATAGGTTCCCCACGAACCTATCAGATTCAAACGAACCTTCAAGTTCGGCGAACCTATCATTCATCCAACAAACTTGTTCATCAGCGAACCTTTTCCAGATTTCAAATCAAAATTTTAAATCTTTGAATTAGAAAATAAAATTTAACACCCAGGTTCGAAAACTGCCGATGAAACAACATTAACAAAGAGGGTTTGTCCAAAACTTAAATTCTAATAAGTTTTAAGTCCAATTACAGATTCGATCTAAACATCCTAAAAACACTCAGATCTCTCAAATTAACCGGTCAAATTAAGTAATTTCTACCTAGAAATGATCACAAGATGATTCTGAGTCTAAAATTATCAATGAAAAGTTCTGGGATGATCTCAATCGAAAAATGAAAAATCTCTTCTTGCAGGTTCGCGAATCGTGAAAAGATGAGAGTGACGAACCCTTCTGGCGAACCCTCTATATATATGTCACGAACCTTTTCAGACAAGCCTTTCACGAACCTTTGCTACGAACCTTTTGCAGCGAACCATTCAAACGAACCATTTCAGACAAATCTAGTAAGCGAACCTAGTCAGCGAACCTAGCTAACGAACCTAGCCAGCGAACCTAACCAGCGAACCACCCACCGAACCTTCTTAGCGAACCTTCTCAAACCAGACGAACCTTTTGAAAAAATTTTGAATTTTTCTTTAAATTTCAAAACACAAACATGTTTAATCATTCCAAAGTCAAACAAATAATCAAAAATTATTGATTTAACATCAGATGAAAAATAAATCTTTTTGTAATTTTTCAAATTTTAGAACAATTAAACTACAAATTAAAACCAAACTAACTATAAAAATCAAATATTTTTGTTTGAGAAAGATCCAGACATGAGATCATATTATTTTATACTTTTCAACAAATCTGTTTGTATTATTTACAAGATTTAAATGTAAATCACAAGTACAAGATGATTGTCAGTATACTTATCCTTTTAAGTTTAATTAACTTACTTCAAGAAATCAGTTTAAACAAGATTATGAAACACTTTATAATAATCCATTTACTTGAACACATCCCCGATTTGTGAATAACTAATCAAACATAAATGTTCTTAAACTTATAATTTCAATTTTAACTAATTTGATCATGCAAAAATAAAGCAGAATTTCTTTTTGAAAATAACAAATAGAAACAATTTGAAATTGTTCAAAATCTTGGAATCAAGGTTGATACTTACGTATGCTCAAATGATCCAGAAAATGAACTAAACAATAATTTAAGATTAAGCTTTTAACAATCAGTTTCGATATTTTCATATACGCAGAGATTGTCCAAATCTTAACCAGAACCAAGAAACAAATTTGATTCGTTTAAAGATATAACAATCAGGTCGATACGTAAGTATACGCAAGAATGTTCCAGCTTTAAACTAAATAAAAGAAAAAAAACAAAATCAGAATTTCTTTTAGAAATTAAACACATGATCAAACTAGTACTTTGACTTTTTGTTCAAGACCATTTTGTCAGAAAAATTACCACTCTTTCAGGACAAAACTAAGTACTGTATTCTAAGTATTTGTTTCTTATAAAGTATAATCAAACTTTGTTTAAACTTATCTTAACTAAGTTATAAACCTACTAACACATCATTCTTAGTACTTATAATTACTTTATATATTTTAATAACACATACAGATATATTTCCAAATACAAATAATGTGTTTTCATTTCTCATTAGGTCGAATCAATTCTCAGATTTTTAATTTTCATGTTTTTGTAATTTTGGTTTTTCAAATGTTTTTGTATTTTTTCAAAATTTTCTCCCCCTAAAAACAAAACAACAAAATAAGAAAAAAAATCTGATGTTAATTCAATAAAATTGATTACGAAGGAAATTGATTGTTGATTACCTCACCCATGACCCTAATCCCATTTAATTTGAGTAAATACTCAAAACATTGTTTGTCAAAGGCCTTGGTGAGAAGGTCTGCCCTTTGGTCGTTTGTGTGTATCTTCACCACATCAATCAGTTTCTTTTCATAACAGTCACGTATGAAATGAAACCGAATATCAATGTGCTTGGAGCGTGAATGATACACTGGATTCTTGGTAATTGCAATGGCAGCCTCATTGTCTACATGAATTGGGGTAAAAAAATTCAGTCCATAGTTTCTCATCTGTTGTTGTATCCACAAGACTTGGGAACACAACTGGCAGCAGCTACATATTCAGCTTCACATGTAGATGTAGCAACAAATGTTTGGTTCTTGCACTGCCAAGAGACTAATCTCTCCCCCAGAAATTGTGCACCTCCAGTAGTTGATTTGAAATCAGTCTTGCATCCTCCATAATCTGAATCACTATTAGCATGAAAGGAATAGTTATCATCCTTAGGATACCACAGACCGGTGTCTGGTGTACCCTTCAGATAACGTAAAATCCTCTTGACTGCAATCAGATGAGAAACTTTAGGCTTTGATTGATAGCGAGCAGATACAGCGATACTTGTAGCGAATACAATATCCGTTTAGGCTGTCAATACATTAAGCTCCCGATCATTCCACGATATAATGTAGCATCAATTAACTCCCCCTTAAGATCAGGCTCAATCAATCCCTTGATTGGGCTGAATGGGCGTGGAAATGGGTTTACAATCAGCATGCTAAACCGTTTTAGCACATCTTGAATGTATTTGGTCTGATGAATAAAATGCCATCATCAGTCTGATCTATTTGTAAACCCAAAAAGAACTTAATGTCTGACATAGCACTCATCTCGAACTTCTCAATCATAACCTCTTTAAATTCCAAGCACAACTGTTCATCAGTAGACCCAAGATATGCCATCTACATAGATCTGAACAAGGAGAATGTCCTTGTCCTTTTCCCGATAAAACAGTGTTTTATCTATCTGACCTCTCTTGAACCCGTGTTCAAGAAGGTGAGTCGAGAGAGTCTCATACCAAGCTCGAGGAGCCTGATGAAGACCATACAGTGCTTTGTCAAGGATATATACCTGATCCCGTGGATGGGATCCTCAATGCCCGGTGGCTGACAAACATACACTGTCTCCTTTAAAGACCCATAAAGGAATGCAGACTTAACATCCAGTTGAAAAACTTTAAATTTCTTGTGGGCAGCAAAAGATAGAAATAATCTAACTGCTTCAAGCTGCGCCACAGGTGCAAATACCTCGTCATAATCAATTCCTTCTATCTGTTTGAACCCTTGAACAACCAAACACGCCTTGTTTCGAACAATCACGCCTCTATCGTCTCGCTTACACTTCAACACCCACCTGGTGCCAATCTTCTTCTCACCTTTTGGCAAATCCACTGAATGCCAAACTCCCAGTTTCTGAAACTGCTTAAGCTCCTCTTGCATGGCCTCCACCCACGCAGGCTCACGCAGGGCTTCAGTTACAGATTTAGGCTCAATCTGAGAAACAAATGCAGAATGCATCCATAACTCTTGAGTCCCATGATTTCGCTCCAACTCAACGTACAAACTCTCCTCGTTTGCAACTTGCCTTCTCGTCTGTAATCCAACAGACGGATCTCCAATAATCTGCTTCATAGGATGATTCACATGAACTCTGGACACTGGCACTTGCGAGACTCCAACACCATGATCAAGATTTGTGATATTCTGATCTTCATCTTGATCTTGAGAAATGGCATCTTTAAAAACATTCTGATCATCCTCCGATGACCAGTCATCATTATCTACTCCAAACATGCCTTCCTCAGTTGGATGATTATCATCAACTGATGAGAAACTCCTTGATCTTCAAGAATTTTGTAAGTCATATACATCTGTAAAGTAATTTCATCATCAGTAACATTAGGAGACAAGTTAAAAGACTCGAAAAGTTTATCGTAATTGAATAACCAATTTGGACCTTTGCCTTCAGGTATAGGTGTATGTCTTTGAACATCCACATTATACCAGAGTTCCACAACACCAGTGCTTTTGTTAAACACACGTTTGTTGGGAAGGCTATAACCCAGAAAGAACCTTCTTCAACCTTAGAGTTGAATTTAGCATCTTTCTTGAGCATGGTACAAGGAGCCCCGAAAGATTCCAAGTGTTCCAAATTTGGTTTCCGATTCTGAAGAAGTTCATAACAAGTTTTGTTATGTTGTTTGACAATCAGCACTTGGTTGAGAGTAAAACAGGCGGTTGCTACGGCTTCACTCCAGAAAGTAATGGGCAGCTTCGAATCAGCAAGCATCGTTCGAGCAGACTCTATCAATGTACGATTCTTCCTTTCAGCTACACCGTTCATCTGTGGTTCATATCGGTGCACTAAATTGCTGCTGGATGCCCTTTGAATCACAGAATGCTTCCATGTTCTGATTCTTGAATTCTGTCCCATTGTCTGATCGAACACGCCTAACTCTCAACTTATACAAAAGTCTCCAATCTGTTTACCAACAAAACAAAATTTTCATTAGTTTCATGTTTAAACTTTAAGAACATTACCCATGAAAATCTAGAAAAATCATCGGTCACAACAAACAAAATGATTCACCACCGATACTTTTCACATTAATCGGTCCAAACAGATCCATGTGAAGTAGTTCCAATGGTTTATCAATAGAAAACACTGTTTTGACTTATGTGACCTCCTTTTCTGTTTACCCTTCTTACAGGAAACACACACATCAGGTAATTTAAAATGTTTAACAGGTACACCATCAACCAAGTGATTATGTACAAGATGATTCATCTTTCTGATGTGTATATACCCATTCGTCTGTGCCAAGACAGACCGAGCATCTTGCTCAGTGGCCTTCGACACCAGACACGTCTCAACTTTGTTTACCGTCTTCGCATTAGCCATGTCTAAACATACAAATCTTTACACCTGTCAGCAGTAATCAAAATCCAGTCATCGGGAATCTTAATTCCTTGTTTGAGCGCATAGCATTTCTTATCATCAAACAAAACCTTATAACCTTTATCACTTATCTGCGACACACTCAAAGATTATTAGTTAACTCCTTGCAGTAATTCACATTGTCAAAGGAAACTTTACCATTAGTCAAACTACCACTCCCGGTAATCTGACCACCTTTGTCACCTGCAAAGTTCATAACATCCGTTCATCTCAAGAAAATCTTTCAACAACTGATCTCTCCTGTCATGTGCCGTGAACATCCACTATCAACAATCCATCGACTGTTGATAAACGCCCGTGAATGCCACCTTACAATAAATTAAAACAAAAAATGATCAGTACCAAAAGGGATGACTCCCCATGCCATCCGGCGTTGAGTCTCCTCGAACAGCCTCCCTGCCATTCGATCTCGATGAACTACTTGATGACCTTTCTTCTTCCAAGTATTCATCCTTCCTCACAAAAAATCGATCATCTGACCTGGGTCTAGATTTCCAAAAAGAATTAGACTTAACATTTTGTTTTAAAATCTTTTAGGAGAAAAACTGTCATAAAATTCATCATCAGATGATGATGTCTTTTTCAAAACTCTCTTTTAACCTTTTGTTGGTTTTCAAAAAATTGTCTTTTATGACCTTGTCCTCCTTGACCCAGACACACTCAGGATCAAATTTTCTGAGTATTCTCATCTCCTCTTCACTAGGCTTTACCCTCCTAGGACTCCCACCAGAATGGATCACATGACTGTCATTAACAGAAGTTTTCTTCTTGACCTTGTGATTTGGACAATTGACCGAAAAATGTCCTTTTCCTCCACAAGTAAAACACTGTCTTGTTTCACGAGGAGTAAAAGTATGAATCGGTTACAAGTATCCAAATCACATTCGGCAATGACATGACCCCACTTTCCCACATCTGTAGCATTTCCTTGATGACACAGTCTTTGGTTTTAATTCATCACACCTCTTAGATGAACCCAAAGATTTGGATGCTACAGATGGAGATAAAACCTTATTTTTCAAAACCATAGCTTTTGTCTTGACATTCTTTTGAGAAATCTTTGATTTGCCCTTGTTTCCATCCCCACTTTTATTAACTTTGTCAACAACTTTGACAAACTTCTTGTCAATCTTTTTAGAAAATTTCTCTTGTTTTTGACAAACTTTGCTTGACTCTCCTTTTTGTGTGGTAGAAGACTCAACAAACACAATTGGCTTTAGAGTAGAATTAGTTTTGACTTTTAGATTTGGTTTGAAAACAGGCATTTGTTTAACCACTTTTTTTCCAGCTGATTTTACTTCAGATTTTGGTTTCTGGAAAACTGGACTCATCTTCTCAACATTTTTAGCTTGTTGATGACCAATCATTCTTAGAATATCCTCTGGATATTCTAAATCAGTGATGTCCTCGATGATAGGAGCATCATTATCAACAAATTCACTCTCATGAGATGATGAACTTTCCATATCCTCAGACACTTGATCAGACATACTTTCCTTTAAGGAAACTGGATTAACTTCCAATTCTGGATCAAATTGTGGTCTTGATACATAACTTTGAGGATTTGGCACAGCAGCATGAAAACCAATACCAGAATTATCACAGGAAGATCTTTGCAGCATAGCGCAAAGTAATCAATGACATATGCTGAATTCTGGTAGTTTTCAAGCTTGTCTTTGTTCAACTCAGCTTCAGATTTTGCAGCTGATAACTCTACTTTCAACTTCTGACTGAATCCAAATGCACAGAAACAACATGATTATTCTGTAATACCTTGATTTTCAAATCTTCGTTTTCCTTAGCAAGATCAATTATCTTTTTTGTCAAATGCTTTTTTTTTTTGAAATCAACTTTTTGTTGGCTTCTGTGCATTCTCTCAGATCAGAAGTAACTGAGAGTTCATCATCTCTTCAGTCTATCAATCATCTCAAGCAAATCATTATGTACCTCATTCACCTCATCACCTTCATCAACCTTCTCCTTTCCTTTGCTAGATTCTTCTTCCAATGAAGCCATAAAAGCACCCATAAGATCTTCATATTGTTTGCCCCAGTCATATCCCTCATCAGCTTGACTTACAAGTGCTTTAGAAGATGATTCTTCAGATTTCTCTTTCTTTTTCTGATAATCTTCCTTAGGCTTGAATGGATTCAGAATTCCATGCTTCTTTGGATTCTTGCATTCTCTTGCAAAATGACCAAGTTCACCACAATTATAACACTGTGTAGATTTTGGATTGAATCCAAATTTGGTATTTCAGTCAAAGGTGAATTTCTTCCCAGTCTTCTTCTCATATCTATTAATTCTGCGAATAACACTCGCCAAAGCCCACTGTGTGTCTATCAATTCCATCTCATCTTCATCAATTTGTGCATAATCTTCAAAAGTAAGATTTGCATTTTCAATTCTTCCAGCCACTTGTTCATTGTAAGCACTTACTACACACGACAAAATAGACATATGGTCTTTAACTGCTTCAACTGTCACTTTTCCCAAATTTGTAGTGTTAAGCTGTACTGGAGATGGTGTAGACTCAGACTTTTTCTCATTGATAGGACAATGTGAACTAGAACTTGACACCGAAGAACTCTGAGTATTTTCAGAAGTTCTAGACACGAAAGCAGTCTGTATCTTCGCAGATGCTGCAGGAGGTGTAGCAACTGAACCACCATATAAGGAAGGATCTTGTGTGACATTTATCCGTCTCGCTTTACGTTTGTCCTTCATTTCTTGTTCCTCCAGTTTCTGAATAAACTCTACCAATGTCAATCCAGGTAGGTTTTCTCTCAATATAAGCACCAAAGAATTCCATTTATCAGGTAATGCATCAGCCAAACAATCAATCTTCTCATCCTCTGAATACTCAATGCCATATTTCCTCACTTCAGTCAACAAGTGTCTGTATCTGGTAACTAAAGCATCTAGAGTTTCATTTCCGATGATGTTGAAATTTTCAAACTCCTTTCTGATGTCAGTAGCCTTCATTTTCTTCAGATTTGTGTTGCCTTCAACTCTGGCCTTTAATGCATTCCAAAGACTGTAAGCAGTCTTGTGTTCATCAAACTGATGCAGAATTTGATTGGGAATGGCTTGACTCAATAACCAATAAGCTTTCTTCTCTGAGTCATACTTTTTCCTCTCATCTACATCCAATCTTTCCAAGAGTTGAAACAAATCAGTACCAACTACCCTTGGTCTCTCATAAGGAGATAAGATTCTTTCCCATAAGTTTGTATCTGTGCCATTGAGATGAGTCTCAAATCTTCCTTTCCAGTTATCATAATCAGATAAATCCAGTAACTTTGGTACTTTATTGGTACTACCCACTTCAGTCTCACTGATTAAGATGCTCTGAAGTTTGGAGTTCTGACTTGCCATCGCCGCGTACATGTCAGACATGATGTCTGAGTTGATAAGCAGCGAACCTTTTCAAAATTATCACTAGCCGAACCTCAAACGAACCTCAGCCGAACCTCCAGAAAAATTTTTGTCTTAGCCGAACCTACAGACGAACCTCAGCCGAACCTATGGACTAAAATTTGTCTTAGCCGAACCTTCAGCCGAACCTATGGACAAAATTTTTCTTTTGAACAGTGAACCTTTGAGCTGCAAACCTTTGGACAACGAACCTTGAAACTCACGAACCCTTACACAGACGAACCAAAAAACTGACGAACCTTTAGTTCAAGCGAACCCTCAGCCGAACTATGAACAGTAAGCAGCGAACCTTTGACGAACTATCACCCAAACTTGCCGAACCTTGACAGAACCTTTGCCGAATTTTCGCCGAACTCTTGCTGAACCTCTGCCGAACCTTCAGCGAACTATCAAACGAACCCTCTGAAAAACCTTCTAACAACGAACCTTTGTGTTCAGCAAGTCACAGGTTCGTCCCACGAACCTGTAGCGTCGTCCCACTAACCTGTAGCGCAGATTTTGAAAATTTTGGGAGGGAAACCTTCCAACATTTCAAAAAATCCTTCCAAATCTCTACCAAAACACCTCCAAAACTTCAATTGTTGTAATTCAACAACAATTGATGATGAAAACAGTCTCAAATCACCAGAAAATCAATCAAGAAGAAATAATTTGATCCATCAAATGTCTTCAAATCTTCAATTGCTTGAATTCTTTGACATTGTAGTGTAGAACCTCACCAAATGCTCTGATACCACTGCTGGTTTCGTGAAGGAAACTGATCAGGATCGAATACGAAGTCCTACGAACTATCAACTACGTGCGGAATCCATAGTCAATATGTTGAAAATACAAAGAACACAAGCAATTCAATAATCACTCTTGTATTATCAACAAATGATTACAAGATCTCAATCAGAAATACAAATTCTCACACAGAGAAACACATAAGGTTTTCTAACAATCTGTCCAGAGTTCTTCCAGTTCTACAAACAAACCTTCTATTTATAGAAACTGGACCAGCGAACCTATTCTGGTAACCGAACCTAAGGTTTGCTAGCCGAACCCTAAGGTTTGCTGGGCGAACTCTTAGGTTCGCTAGACGAACCTATGAAAACAGACCAAAAGGTTCGCCGAACCTTTGCCAGGTTATAGGTACGCCGAACCTATCAACCCAATAGGTTCGCCAATATGCCAAGGTTCGTGGGCTAGACGAACCTTAAGCAAACCATAGCCGAACCTTTTTCTAAACTCAAAATAAATACAACTATTGAATAGCAAACATGTACTAACATTACATATATACCCAATCCAAAATTTTAATTACATATATCCCCTCCTCTAATTTTAAAATTTCAAATATACCCATTTTAATTAAATTTAATTAAAGAATTACTATTTTACCCTTACTTTAAAAATTTTATTATACCTATTTTACCCTTGCTTCAAATATACCCCATTTTACGTTTTTCCCATTTTTTAGTGTTTTTGCGTTTCTTTTTTTTTTTTTTTGTTTGTAAGTTTTTTAATACTTAATCGTGGTTGTTTTATCCTTGTTTTCTTATTATTATTTTTTTATATTTGTATTTTTTGACAATCATCAAAATGAATGAAAAAATAGCTACTTTCATAACCCATTATAATACCAAAAAGTTATGTCAAAAAACAGTCTCCAACAATCAACGTAACAATGTTCCAAAAAACAAACAAACAATAAAAAAAATCAATTATTCAAAAAAATAAATTATTCAGAAGATTACTAACTAATTAGCAAGCAAGCATGCACTACTATATTTAATTTTGAAAAATGACTAAGAAAAACCTGGTGTAACCTTATGCCTAGACCATGAAATGAGAATTTTTAAACAAAAGAGGTTTTAAACAAAAGAAATAAAAACTACAAAATGCAAGCAGGCATGCACTAGTATGCAATTTAATATACCAAAATAAGAGTTTTTAAAGAAAGGAAATAAAAAACTTACCACTTCAAATTACTACAGAATTTGTAATTTGGTCAACATCATTACGCACCTCCCGAAATCTATTTTGATGCACTGCCTGGAAATAAATATTTGATCACCGTCTGGATGGAGCAGCCGCGTATGGAAGACGACGATGGAGTAGAGGTTTTACGTATGAGGATTACGGAGCAGTAGGTTTTATGTATGAGGTTTTTTGGGATTCAAAGGGTTGTAGATAAAAGGGTATTTTTGTCCCATTGTGTAAAAATTTTAAAATTGGGTATATATGTAATTATAATTTTCAGTTGGGTATATATGTAATTGGAGGTCAAAAGAGGGGGATATATGTAATTCTACCTTCATTTTATGTCATGTTTATATCATATGTCATTATCATTTAGTGTTATCATATAGCAAACACATAATCATTTAACAGAAACAAAGTTCAGAACTATGGTTTATCAGTCAGATAGCTATCTGGCATTACAGACTCATCATGTGTTTATTTGTTAGGAATTTATTATGTATAAACGTATGTGACGATTTACAGAACAAAACAACACGGATGTCGTTACGTGAATGCTAAATCGACAGATTATTCGTATAGGTGATGCTCTGTATGAATAAATCTGAAAGTTTAACGTTCTGAATGATATCCGATAATTAGAAAACAATATTGCAAAGTATAGTTATCGTCGTGTTCGAACGGGTGACGATTCGAACGAATACGCGCGACGACTGTACGATTCGATTTTAAACAATAAATTTAAATATTTCTGAAAATTTTAAATAAACAGAAGATATTTAGTAAATTTACTAGGAATAACCACCTAAAATAATTTTGAAAATCTTATTTTAAAGACCGGGTTGTTTCGTTACGTAATCTACGAAGAACCGACAAATTACGCGAAACTGAGCAAGACCGAACCAACCGGGTATGGGAAGCCATTTATTGAGTTCATTAAATGTCACAACCACCACCACCAACTTCCTTCTTTCACAAAATTTCGTCATTCTCTCCCTCTAGAAATTCTCTACCTTCTCTCTAAGATTTTTCACTCATTTCTTCACAAAATCGCGAGGGCTTGGTGTCATAACGACCACAATCATCTGTAGATCAGGAAAGTACAAGAGATTCAAGCTTTCATCCATTATTTTTGAGGTAATCTCTAGTTTTATCTTCGGTTTTTAGTGTGAACCACGATTTATGGACTTATTGTTGTTTTAATCACATTAAGCACTTAGAAACACTTAGATAAACTCTGGTAAACAACAAGGAAGCTTTAGAAACTAACCTGCAACAGATTAGGGTGGAAAATGAAGAAGTTGAAGCAGGTTCGTGACAAGGAACCATCGGCCGAACCTATGCACAGGTGGCCGAACCTGTCCTCTCTGACCAGCAGACAGGGCCGAACATGTCGACTCTAATCAATAGCCAGGGCCGAACCTGTCTTTCCTTTGGCGGATCCTGAGTACTTCTGGCCGAACCTAGCATGGACGAACCTCTCTACACTTAGCCGAACCCTCGACCAACGAACCAGTGAGATATGAGCATCAGATCAGCCGAACCTGGAACTCTAGCCGAACCTTCGGATGAACCAGCTGGCCACGAACCTCCTCTTGGCCGAACCTTAAAGGTTCATCTCGCCATTGTCATGGCCGAAACTTAGGGGTTCGTCTACACATTATCATTGCCGAATCTTAGGGGTTCGTCTAGCCATTGTCATGGCCGAACCGCAGAGGTTCGTCGGACCATTGTCACTGCCGAACCCTTGGTCAGGCCAAGAGGTTCGCTGCCTTCACGGCAGTCAAGAGGTTCACTGACCCAAGTGACGACCGAACCTAAGTGTTATCAAATTATCGTATCGATGGACCAAGGACTGTTAAACGTAGTTTTAAGAACCAAGGGAATGGACATACGGTACTCAAAGCCTAGAACGAGCTAAGGAACATGCATTAGTGTGTGTGTACATGGGAAGCATAATGGAGTTCATGACCTATCACCAACTTGAGAAATCTAAGAGTTTAACAAGAAATCAAGAATGAGGATTTTCAAGATCAATAGTTTTCTTAAATTATGTTGACACTTAAAGATAAATGTTGGATATTATAGCCTAAGGTTATGGTGTTAATTTCAACATTAACATCTAACACTTAGAAAATTGCATACAAATATATAACGAACTTAGATTGTTCAATTGAACACTCTAAGCTAAATTATACACACGGACGAACAAAGAACTATCGGAAACAAAGATCTAGTAACAGGATTAAGGTTAATTCAATGTGGTTAACCTAAGCCTAACTTGTTAATCATAATTTCTTAAACTAAATTATACGTTTTTATTTAAAATATTTTTTAAATTAAATAAAATGATTTCTCACTTAACGACGTAAAATAATGTGTTTAAAATGTTCTAGTTAAGAGACATTGGAAATGAACAACGTAAACCATACATCACTAAGGTGCAATGGTAATTATTTATGAGATTGGGGTTATGATTGGGTAATATATCAGACTAGTTAGAGAGAATTCTAGTAAGCACATTAGTGAACTAGGACACTTAGTTGCACACCGAGACCAAACCTTAGATATGACGACTAATATTTATACTTACCGTGTTCGAATTGTTTTAAAACAACTCAGGAACTGAAGATACTTAGTCTACAAACAACGAGCGCGCATTTTGTGGTAAATCATTTGCACAGCAACACAAGTGAGTTCATTGCCCCTTTTCTAAACATTTTTGTTTTCAAACGCGGGGCTGAGAAGCATGCGTAAATTATTTTCGTAAGATAATATTTACTTAATTGCTTTTACTTAACATATGTTATGTGGATAATTGTTATCCCAGATTCTGTGTAGATATACAATATACAGAAATTCAAGGTAAGTTGTTTATTCATTATGAGTAAAATATTTCAAATCAAAGAACTATTTTCAAAGATCTACTTTCAAAGAACTAAATATCTACAGCAAAGAACTATTTCCAAAGGTCTATTTACAAAGAACTAAAGATCTATTTTCAAAGAACTAATGGTTTACTATAAAGAACTATTTTCAATGGTGTGTGTGGTGTGTTGTCAAAGAACTAACGATCTATTTCAAAGAACTATGAACAAAGGACTATTTTCAAGGGTTTGACTGGGAAATATCAAAGATAGCTTGTTCCATTCTCAGGTTTGAAAGATGTCCTAACTAGACTGATCGAATATGAGACACATGTTTGATGATATTTACAGTGTACCCTAACTGTTTTGAGTAACATCTGGGAAATATTCAAAGATAGCATGTGAACGGTCAATAACGGTTAAGAATGGTCAAGAACGGTCAATAAAATCCTATATTTCAAAAGATGTCCTAGCTAGACTGATTGAGTATAGGTCGCATGGTTGATGATGTTTACAGATCTCCTTTACTACTAAGAACCCTGATTGCTAGACTAGTCTACTCGAGTTGACCAAGGCCCAATCATTAGGTCTTAGATTTTATTAAATGTTTATTTATTTATTTAACTAAGCATTTATTGAATTGTTTCTACAAATGTTATGGTTGATCATGATTGCGTGATGAACTTAAGGAATCAATTGAGATTTCAAATTTATGTAGTGATAGGAACAAAGAACTGAAGAACCAATGTGTTAATGGTAGGTAAAATGCTTAATTATCATTAAAAACAATGTCATATGTGGTGGGATGGCGTCTGGGCGGGTTGTGGGCTTGACCCTTTCGTATGCCTTATATATAAGCATACCGATCTGGATATTACATGTGATGTTAATGAGATTAAGGTTGTTACCCGAGAGTTGAACAAATGTTTTGTGTGCATGTTTAGAACTATGATGGAAAGGAAGTGATGCTAGGTAAAAACGCTTAATTATCATTAACAGCAATGTCCTATGTGGCTTAGTATGTGGGGGGATGGCGTCTGGGTGGGTTGTAGTTTCGTATGCCCTATATATAAGCATACCTCTGTTGGATGATACAGGTGACGTTAATGAGGTTAGAATTTTTACCGAAAAAGGGTTTGCAAAGTCATTTTTCAAATACTAAACTATATGAACTCACCAACCATTTGTTGACTAGATCTTTTTGCATGACTTCTCACGTGACGAACAGGTCAACTAAGAAGTTATTGTTTTTGAGCTAGGATTTCAGTTAGAGGACCTAGCATTTTGTACCTGCATATTTTGGAACATCAATTACAGATTATTTTGTATATCTTGTGCAGACACAAGATAGATGAACTATGAAGTTGATAGTAGATTTACATTGTTACATTATGAACTTAACTGATGTAATTTAACTTCGTAATTCTATTCTTACTTAGCAGTTTCTCATTTATATATCATGTGCAATGTAAACAATCTGATCATTCCGATTATCATTCATGATATCGTGCCCCGGGAACCTTCCGCCTGACGGGAAGTCGATCCGTCCCGCCGGCTCGGGGTGTGACAGATTGGTATCAGAGCCATGGTTATAGAGAAATATAGGTCACTTATTTAAATGGTTATGCCTAGACTATAACCTAGGGACCCTGCATGTAAAGAACACATGACTTAATATTTTAATTGCATTGTGTCTTCAGAATTTGATCACTGCACTAACCAATATTCTTTTGGTTATGAGCAAAATGCCGCCATGAAGACAACCTCCCCTGTTGCCACCACCGCACGATTTGGCTCCACACTCGTCAACACCGTCACCGGCTGATTCACCACCACCACCTCCTCCACTTAACCTAACTCCAGGCCCGAGCACGACTCAGATACTAGATCCTGCCACCGTTGCCTTGGAAACAATACTGAGCAGCCAGCTGACTAATCAGCTAAAGGAGGTAATACCGGATATGCTTAACCATATTCGGAACGACGGCAACAACACTGGTAACTCATCAGGAGAAGCCAGTGGGAATACTAGAGGTTCATCTCACTACTACTACAATTCATTTGTAGGATGAAAGCCGCCTAGTTTTAGCGGAACTGAAGGAGCCGCTGGATTAATCCAATGGATAGAAAAGATGGAGACTACTCTGGATATCAGTGGTTGTCCAGAGCACCACAAAGTTCGCTACTCTACGGGATCATTCAACAAGCGGGCTTTGACTTGATAGAACTCACAGATCAATGCTAGAGAAAGAGAAGAAGCAATGGCAATGTCGTGGGAAGATTTCAAGACTTCGCTGAGAATTGAATTCTGCCCTAAGAACGAGCTGCAGAAACTAGAGGTCGAATTATCAAACCATGTGATGAAGGGTGCTGATCATATGGGATATACTACTCCTTAACATGAGTTGGTTGCTTTGGTGCCAGATATGGTACCAACATTGGAGAAGAGGATTGACCAATATGTAGGTGGACTTCCCGCTTGCATTCAGGGTTTAGTTGTTGCTACAAACACTGTTACTGTGGAGTCTGCTGTGAGTTTGTCTGGGAAACTCACTGATCTGATGGTAGCCTCTGGAGTTTTGAAGAAAGAGGCTGACTCTGGCAAACACAGAGAAGAGTCATCAAAGAAACCTCACCATCACCCAAAGAAGAAACAGAAGGTCATCAAGAACTATACGATGGTCACCCCTCTCCAACAAGTAGCAGCTGCACCACAGAACCCCAACAGAAGACCATACACTGGTGCCTCTCCTTTATGTGCCAAGTCTCAATACCATCATGCTGCTAACACTCCGTGCAAGCAATGCATTGGGTGTGGACGAAAGGGCCATTGGGCCCAACACTGCCGGATGACACCTAACCAAGCAGTCAACAATGCTGCTTTAGCTCTCCCTCCACCCAACAACCAGAACACCGGTGGATGCTATAACTGTGGCGATCAGGGCCACTTTGCAAAGAACTGCCCGAAGAAAGTACAACCGGCAGTCCAAGCACCCCACAGAAGAGCTTTCGTTATAGGAGCTCCAGCTGCATGCCAAGACCCTAACGTGGTCACTAGTACATTTCTGTTACATGAATTTTATGCATCTGTTCTATTTGACACTGGTGCGGATCAGAGTTTTATATCTATCAACTTTGCATGCCAACTAGATTCTATAGAAGACCAGTTAGATTCCTCTTATATCATAGAAGTAGCTAACGGGAAACAGATCACGGTTAGTACAGTATACATGAATTGCCCATTGACACTTAATGGTCATACTTTCACCATCGATTTGATACCGATGGAGTTGGGTAGTTTCGACATCATTGTTGGAATGGACTGGCTTTCATCTAATCGAGTGGAGGTCATCTGTTCGGAAAACCTGCTTCGGGTTCCATTGCCGAATGATCGCGTATTGGAAGTCAGTGGGGATCAAGAAAAACGAAGTGTCAAAATCATCTCTTGCATAAAGGCGCGTAAGTGTCTACAGAAGCAGTGTGTGGCGTTCCTGGCTCATGTGGTGGAAAAGGAGAAGGACAAGAAAGAGATTCAAAACGTACCAGTAGTAAAAGAGTATCCGGAAGTATTTCATGAAGACCTACCAAGTTTGCCACCTGCGCGACCGGTAGAGTTTCGAATTGACTTAGTTCCTGGAGCAACTCCTGTTGCTAAATCTCCTTTCAGGTTAGCACCTTCAAAGATACAGGAATTGTCAAACCAGTTACAGGAACTACTTGATAAAGGTTTCAACAGACCGAGATACTCTCCTTAGGGAGCTCCGGTTTTGTTCGTGAAGAAGAAAGACAGATCGTTTCGAATGTGCTTAGACTACCGCGAACTGAACAAACTAACCATCACGAATCGGTATCCATTGCCGAGGATTGATGATTTGTTTGACCAACTGCAAGGAGCCCAACACTTCTCGAAAATTGACTTGCGGTCTGGATATCATCAGCTCAGGGTTTAAGACGAAGACATACCGAAGACGGCGTTTCGGACCAGATATGGGCATCAAGAATTCATGATGATGCCTTTCGGGTTGACGAATACACCAGCGGTTTTCTTGGACCTCATGAACCGAGTGTGCAAGCCATATCTGGATCAGTTTGTCATTGTCTTTATTGATGACATACTGATCTATTCTAAAAGCAAAACAGAGCACGAGCAACATCTCAGGAAGATCATGGAGCTGTTGAAGGAAACGAAACTCTATGCCAAATTCTCTAAATGTGAATTCTGGCTAAGAGAAGTTCAATTTCTGGATCATGTATTCAACAGCGAGGGAATACACGTAGATCCCGCCAAGATTGAAGCAATAAAGAACTGGGATACTCCGAAGACACCGACAGAGATACGGTCTTTTCTGGGATTGGAAGGTTATTATAGAAGGTTTATCTCAAACTTTTCTAAGATAGCTTTGCCTCTCACTAAGTTAACCTAGAAAAGTGAACCGTTTGTCTGGGAACAGAAACAAGAAGATGCTTTTCAGACGTTGAAACAGAAGTTATGTGATTCTCAAATCCTATCTCTCCCAGAAGGATGTGGTGACTTTGTTGTTTATTGTGATGCCTCCCATCAGGGACATGGTTGCGTACGGATGCAACAGGACAAAGTTATCGCCTACACATCAAGACAGTTAAAAGTTCGTGAGAGGAACTACACTACTCATGATCTTGAACTGGGAGCTGTAATCTGCGCATTGAAGATTTGGAGACATTATTTATATGGCACCAAGTGTACCATATTTACTGATCACAAGAGTCTGCAACACATCTTTGATAAGAAGGAACTCAAAATGCGACAGCGTCATTGGGTTGAACTTGTAAATGATTATGACTGTGTAATCAAGTACCATCCGGGAAAGGCAAACATTGTAGCCGATGCCTTGAGCCGGAAGGAACGGGTCAAACCCTTGCGCGTCAGTGCAATGCTAATCACTGTGCAGACGAGCTTACGAGACAAGATTATTCAAGCCCAACAAGAATCAGTGGATTGAGGAAATCTGAAGAAGGAACTTGACTGTGGAGCAGAGAAACAATATAACACTAAGCCTGATGGAGTGATCTACTACCGGGAGCATATATGGATTCCGACGGTAGACGAATTGAGAAAACTTATCTTCGATGAAGCACACAAGACTAAATACTCTGTTCATCCAGGCGCCGATAAAATGTACCAAGACTTGCGTGAATTTTATTGGTGGCCGGGAATGAAGAAAGACATAGCCGAGTACGTAAGTCGATGTCTTACGTGTGCGAAAGTAAAGACGGAACACCAGAAACCATCCGGGTTACTGGAACAGCCTGAGATTCCACTCTGGAAGTGGGAGCAAATAGCTATGGACTTTATTACCAAGCTACCCCGCACTTCCAGTGGTCATGATACAATTTGGGTGATCATCGATCGTTTGACCAAATCTGCTCACTTCTTGCCAATGCATGAAACCTTCATGATGGATAAACTGGCAAGACTGTACATCAATGAGATAGTGGTACGCCACGGTGTGCCATTATCTATTATTTCTGATAGAGATATCAGATTCACATCAAGGTTCTGGCAATCTTTACAGAAATCTCTAGGGACGCAGTTAAATCTGAGTACAGCTTACCATCCACAAACGGACGGTCAAAGCGAACGTACTATTCAGATCCTAGAGGATATGTTAAGTGCCTTTGTGTTGGATTTCGGTAGAAATTGGGATTCTCATTTGCCACTGATTGAATTCTCCTACAACAACAGTTATCATAGTAGCATCGGATGTGCACCGTTTGAGGCTTTATATAATCGGAAATTTCGATCACCGATCTGTTGGACTGAAGATGGAGACAACCACATAACTGGGCCAGAGCTTATTCAGGAAACTACTGATAAGATTGCCCAGATTCAACAAAGATTACAAACTACAAGAAGCCGACAAAAGAGCTACGCTAACAAACGGCTCAAGCTGGTGGAATTCCATGTGGGAGATCGTGTCATGTTGAAGGTATCCCCATGGAAAGGTGTAGTCCGTTTTGGGCAGAAAGGCAAGTTAGCACCACGATACGTGGGACCGTTCGAGATCATAGAACATATTGGTCCTGTGGCGTATAGACTAAGACTACCAGATGAGCTCAGTGGTGTGCATGATGTTTTTCATGTCTCGAACTTAAAGAAATGCCTTGCTGACTAGTCACTCGTCATTCCAATCGAAGAAATCCAACTTGATGAGCAGTTACACTTTATCGAATAACCTTCGGAGATTATGGATCGCAAAGTTAAGCAACTAAGGCGAAGCCGTATTCCGATTGTAAAGGTTCATTGGAAATCAAAGTGCGGACCTGAGTTTACTTGGGAACGTGAAAATCAAATGAAGTCCAAGTATCCCCAACTGTTTACAGAGGAAGACGTACCTGATAACAACTCTTAAATTTCTGGAGAAATTTCTCTAACAAGGGGAGACTGTAACATCAGTGCCAGAAACAGTACCGGAACAGTGATCTCAAACAGTAACCGGAACAGTAATTAGGTACGAACTATATGTGTTTCATTTTATGTCATGTTTATATCATATGTCATTATCATTTCGTGTTATCATATAGCAAACATAGAATCATTTCAGAGAAACAAAATTCAGGACTATGGTTCATCAGTCAGATAGCTATCCGGCATTACAGAACCATCATGTGTTTATTTGTGAGGATTTTATTATGTATAAACGTATGTGAGGCTTTACAGAACAAAACAACACGAATGTCGTTAAGTGAATGCTAAATCGACGGATTATTCGTATAGGTGATGATCTGTACCAATAAATCTGAAAGTTTAACGTTCTAAATGATATCCGATAATTAGAAAACAATATTGAAAAGTATAGTTATCGTCGTGTTCGTACGGGTGACGATTCGAACGAATACGCGCGACGACTGTACGATTCGATTTTAAACAATAAATTTAAATATTTCAGAAAATTTTAAATAAACAGAAGATATTTAGTTAATTTACTAAGAATAACCACCTAAAATAATTTTGAAATTATTTTAAAGACCGGGTCGTTTCGTTATGTAATCTACGAAGAACCGACAAATTACGCGAAACCGAGCAAAACCGAAACAACCACCTCCACCAGCCTTCTTCTTTCACAAAATTTCGTCATTCTCTCTCTAGAAATCCTATACCTTCTCTCTAAGATTTGTCACTCATTTCTTCACGAAATCGCGAGGGCTTGGTGTCATAACGACCACAATCATCTGTAGATCACGAAAGTACAAGAGATTCAAGCTTTCATCCATTATTTTGAGGTAATCTCTATTTTTATCTTCGGTTTTTAGTGTGAACCATGATTTATGGACTTATTGTTGTTTTAATCACATTAAGCACTTAGAAACACTTAGATAAACTCTGGTAAACAACAAGGAAGCTTTAGAAACTAACCTGCAACAGATTAGAGTTGAAAAAGGAAGAAGATGAAGCAGGTTCGTGACAAGGAACGATCGGCCGAACCTATGCATAGGTGGCCGAACCTGTCGTCTCTGACCAGCAGACAGGGCCGAACCTGTCGACTCTGATCAATAGCCAGGGCCGAACCTGTCTTTCCTTTGGCCGAACCTGAGTACTTTTGGCCGAACCTAGCATGGACAAACCTCTCTACAGTTAGCCGAACCCTCGACCAACGAACTAGTGAGATATGAGCATCAGATCAGCCGAACCTGGAACTCTAGCCGAACCTTCGGACGAACCAGCTGGCTACGAACCTCCTCTTGGCCGAACCTTAAAGGTTCATCTCATCATTGTCATGGCCGAACCTTAGGGGTTCGTCTACACAATGTCATTGCCGAACCTGAGGGGTTTGTCTAGCGATTGTCATGGCCGAACCTCAGAGGTTCGTCGGACCATTGTCACTGCCGAACCCTTGGTCAAGCCAAGAGGTTTACTGCCTTCATGGCAGTCAAGAGGTTCGCTGACCCAAGTGATGACCAAACCTAAATGTTATCAAATTATCGTATCGATGGAACTAGGACTGTTAAACGTAGTTTTAAGAACCAAGGGAATGGACATACGAGTACTCAAAGACTAGAACGAACTAAGGAACATGCATTAGTGTGTGTGTACACGTGAAGTATAATGGAGTTCATGACCTATCACCAACTTGAGAAATCTAAGTGTTTAACAAGAAATCAAGAATGAGGATTTTCAAGATCAATAGTTTTCTTAAATTATGTTGACACTTAGAAATCAAGAAATCTAAGTTTATGGTGTTAATTTCAACATTAACATCTAACACTTAGAAAATTGAATACGAATATATAACTAACTTAGATTGTTCAGTTGAACACTGTAAGCTAAGTTATACACACGGACGAACAAAGAACTATCGGAAACAAAGATCTAGTAACAGGTTTAAGGTTAATTGAATGTGGTTAACCTAAGCCTAACTTGTTAATAAAAATTTCTTAAATTAAATTATAAGTTTTTATTTAAAATATTCTTTAAACTAAATAAAATGATTTCTAACTTAACGACGTAAAATAAAGTGTTTAAAATGTTCTAATTAAGAGACATTGAAAATGAACAACATAAACCATACATCACTAAGGTGTAATGGTAATTATTTATGAGATTGCGGTTATGATTGGGTAATACATTAGACTAGTTAGAGATAATTCTAGTAAGCACATTAGTGAACTAGGACACTTAGTTGCACACCGAGACCAAACCTTAGATACGAAGACTAATACTTATACTTATCGTGTTCGAATTCTTTTAAAACAACTCAGGAACTGAAGATACTTAGTTTACAAAATATGAGCGCACATTTTGTGGTAAATCATTTGCACAACAATACAAATGAGTTCATTTCCCCTTTTCTAAACATTTTTGTTTTCAAACGCGGGGCTGAGAAGCATGCGTAAATTATTTTCGTAATATGATATTTACTTAATTGCTTTTACTTAACTTATGTTATGTGGATAATTGTTATCCTAGATTATGTGTAGATATACAATATACTGTTTATTCATTATGAGTAGATAACTATTTCAAATCAAAGAACTATTTTCAAAGATCTACTTTCAAAGAACTAAATATCTACAGCAAAGAACTATTTCCAAAGGTCTATTTACAAAGAACTAAAGATCTATTTTCAAAGAACTAACGGTTTACTATAAAGAACTATTTTGAGTGGTGTATGTGGTGTGTTGTCAAAGAAATAACGATCTATTTCAAAGAACTATGAACAAAGAACTATTTTCAAGGGTTTGACTGGGAAATATCAAAGATAGCATGTGCCATTCCCAGGTTTGAAAGATATCCTAACTAGACTGATCGAATTTGAGACACATGTTTGATGATATCTACAGTATTCCCTAACTGGTTTGAGGAACATCTGGGAAATATTCAAAGATAGCATGTGAACGGTCAAGAACGGTCAATAAAATCCTATATTTCAAAAGATGTCCTAGCTAGACTGATTGAATATAGGTCGCATGCTTGATGACGTTTACAGATTATTTTGTATATCTTGTGCAGACACAAGATAGAAGAACTATGAAGTTGATAGTAGATTTACATTGTTAAATTATGAACTTAACTAATGTAATTTAACTTCATAATTCTATTCTTACTTAGCAATTTCTCATTTATATATCATGTGCAATGTAAACAATCTGATCATTCCAATTATCATTCACGATATCGCGCCCCTGGAACCTTCCGCCCGATGGGAAGTCGGTCCGTCCCGCCGGCTCGGGGTGTGACAAACAACATTCTATGTGGTCCGGTAGGTGGTGGGATGTCGGCTGGGGCTTATTCCACTACGTATGCCCTATATATAATCATATTTGATCGAATAGTATAGGTGGTTGTTTGTGAGGTTAAGGTTGCCATTTCGGGTGTTCAAAGGTAATCATTTTTAGAAAGTTCCTACGTATGCCCTATATATATGCATACTTGACTGAATAGTATAGGTGGTTGTTAATGAGGTTAAGGTTGTCATTCTGACAGGTTTATTCAAATTCGTTTTCAAATAAAACTACATGAACTCACCAACCATGTGTTGATTTTGTTTTATTACATGCTTTCTCAGGTGACGTACATGATTAGATTAAGATTGCCGGATGCATACTAGGATGCCAGGATAGTGGACCTAGTAACTGTTGGAAGCACATATTTTATTGTGGAGGGTGAATCATTTGATATCTTGTATGATCACAAGATAACCGACTTATGATTCTATTGGATATGTGTGCTTAGTTAAATTATCAAACATGACAGTTGTAATTTAACTTTCAAACCTCTAGTTAATTATCATTGTGCTTTAATTATTCTCAAATGTTGTGCTATGTTACAATCTGATCACTCCGATTATAACCCTGATATCACGCCCCGGGACCATTCCGCCCGACGGGACACTCGATCCGGGCTCGGGGTGTGACAACATGGCTCCTCATCAATCCTCTCAACAGGATAATGTTGCACTTCAAGGGGAACCCTCACTAGCCACTGACATGTCACTTGACATTCAGATGGCAGTCCACTCTCCCAAGGACATTTTTGTTTCTTCCCCACAACCAGCCCTTAACTCTCCTACCCATATTCTCCATGAGAGTGATGTTGTGTTTGAGCAGCTTGGTTCTCCTCCTCTCTCTCCAGCAGAGGAGGTGCCCTATCAAACCTTTGAATAAACTAATTAATTTCCTACCCATGGAGAAGAGGATGAGATCAAGATGACCAGTCCATCTAGACATCTTCATCATATATCTGGAGCATCAATCTCACATGAGAATCCACTGGATTTTCATTTGAATGGATCATGCAATAAGACTCCTGATATGGCAACATCCCATGATGTTCTTGAAACTGAGGCTGGAAATCCCCGGAACCAAGAAAAAGGGGTCCATGACAATCTTGAGATGGACTTAGGTCATGATAAAAGTGACTCATTAGTTAGGGATTCGGATGATATCCTTAAAAGGATGGACGAACCAGATTCTAAAATAAAGGAATTGACGGATTATGTTGCTCACATTCAGGCTAATGTAGCTAAGCTTACTGAGCTTGTCTCAACAGCCTTGAGTACCTAAGCCCTGCAACCCAAATCCATCCCCATGCAGGCATCTTCTCTTGAAGGTACTTCCACCACTTCACCTACTTCCATTACCTCCACCTTCTCACTTCAGGTTCTTCAAGAAGTGTTAAACCCACTTCTTACTATCCAACTCACTACCCTGCTTCACTCCTTTACCCACCAATTTCTAAGCACCCAAAAGATTCAATTGGATCTGCAGAAAATTTCAGTAGACACTAAAATCTCCTCCTTACAACATGAAATCACTAACCACACCTGATTTTTTGAGTCCCTTACTGGATTGCTCCTCCTTCTCCCTAGTTCAAAGAACAGGCTGTTGAAGCCAAAAAGAGGGAGAATGAAAGACTCCTGTCTGCTGCCCAAGCTGCTAAAAGGGCAGAAGACAAGACTGGGCAAAAGAGGATGAAACAAATAAGGCTACAGAACGTAGAGGCACTTCTCAAAGCAGCATTGGATCAACAGTTCCAATCTCAAGCTGCCAATGCTAGCTCAGAGCAGAAGCAAAAGGAAGCCGAGGCTCAAATAAACACTGGGACATCTGGAGTATCCAGAAAACCTAGACCTTCCAAATCCGCTCCCACTGAGCAAACCAAGTCAACAACCACTGCCCCACCTTCCTCCACACAACCAAATAAAGGAAGTTCACCCACTCTCTCTCCAAACTCTGCTTCTCAAACCCTCCTTGAACTTTCTTCTCTTCCTGTTACCCTCAATGCCTCCAACATTGGCCAAAATCCAACCCCAGTAATCACTCAGTCTTTCTCAAGAAGACAAAAGAGTGTGGTTAGAAAAACCAAAACCCTCAATAACCTACCTCATAAACCTTCAACCTCTGCTCAAAAACCCACCTCAGACTCAAATGATGATCAGCCCATTGCCTCTTGTGTTTCAAGAAAGAGAAGGCTTCTATTGGCTGATATTGATGAGTCTGATCCTCCAAACACCACCAAAGTTCCCTCACCAATAAGATCAGCAGATGCTGAGAAACCACAAACCTCTCCAGTAAAGGAATCCTACTCACCTGTTAGGACCTTCCCTTCCGATGAAGACCTTTGGAAGATAAAGAATAAAGAAATGGAGAAGGAAAACTTAATTCTGGCTAGTCTTGAAGCCACTTGTCTCCCAGGAGTTGAACTGGTAAGGACCTATCAAGAACAAATAGCGAGATTGGATCAGCAGCAAGTTAAAGCTTGTCAGGCTGAGAGGGAGCAGTTGATCAAGAAACTGGGATATCACTAGCCTCAGAAATGAAGCTAAAGTGTTATCTGAATGAATAAAAGCTGAAGTAAGGAAGAAAAAGTTCCTTGAGCAAAGGAAAAGAATAAACGCATCCTCATCCAAAATCAATGGGGACCAAAGAACAAATAACAAGATGGGAGATGAAGTTTTGTTCGATGAATGGTGTAAGTTCAAAAGAGAAAACAAAGACCACCCTAAGCTTTGCAAAAATGTCACTCCCTATCCTTCTATAGTGACTCAGCTCAAGGACGCTAACCCAAGCAAAATGATTAATCACTTGCTAAATGCACCTTTGGTAATTCCTGGTGCTCGGTCTGCCAAATCTCCATCTGCTAAGTCTCAGCCTCTTCAGATTAAAAACTCAAGAATAAGAATAAAGAGATGGTTATATGACTCTGTCTACAAGAGTATGGCCATAGAGCGATTCAATGGCTTAAGAACCTTCTTCTCAAATTGGGATGAGATGTTCACCCTACCAGCTGATGATCTGAAGTAACTGCAGCACAAGACTCTCCAGTGTACGATCAAAATCAAATTCAGTAGAACAAGAGTGGTATCAGTGCTTTGGTGAAGTTCTATACAAAATTTTCAAGATCTACAAGCATTTGGAGTTATAAAAGATCAAGAAATGGATTGAAATTCTAGTTTTCTTTGTGCTTGATTGCTAAATTGAGTGGAATTTCATCATCAATTGCTGTGGAACCTTAAAATTACAAGATTTGTGATGCAAATTGACGATTTTTGAAGGTTTTTCTTCAAATTTGGAAGATTTTCCCTCCAAAATTTTTGAATTTTGAAGTACAGGTTCGTTAGCCGAACCTGTGAGTTGCTGAAGCAAGAGGTTCGCTGTTATTACAATTTTTCTGAGGTTCGTGTAGACGTTTTTGAAGAGGTTCGTTGAAGGCTTTCTGCAGAGGTTCGTTTGTCTTAGGTTCGTGATATCAGGTTTGTTTCCATGTTCGTGAGATCAGTTTTGCCTCAAGGTTTATTGCATCAGGTTCGTGAGATAAAAGGTTTGTCTCAGGTTCGTGACTTGAGGTTCGTGACTTGAGGTTCGTGACTTGATGTTTGTGACTTAAGGTTCGTGACTTGAGGTTTGTGACTTAAGGATCGTGACTTAAGGTTCGTGACTTGAGGTTCGTGACTTGAGGTTAGTGTAATGAGGTTCATGTATTGAGGTTCGTTCAAATCAAGGAGTGTTGGAGGTTCGCCTGGTTGTAAGGTTCACGTAGTTAAGTTTTCATCAGAGTTTCGCTGATAAAAGATTAACATCATGGCTGAGATGTATGCTGCTGTAGCTAGACAGAATTCTAAAATACATAGCATTCTGATTAGTGAAACTGAGATTGGAAGTACAGACAAAGTTCCAAAGTTGCTTGATTTGACAGATTACGAGAATTGGAAAGGAAGGTTTGATACACACTTAAATGGAAGTGACACTAATATGTGGGAAAGGATTTTATCACCTTATGAAAGACCCAAGGTTGTGGGGATAGATTTAGATCAAACCCTTGAGAGATTAGATGTCGATCAGAGAAAGAAATACGATTCTGAGAAGAAAGCTTGCTGGATGCTGAGCCAAGCAATCCCTAATCAGATACTTCATCAATTTGATGAACACAAAACCTCGTACGGTTTGTGGAACGCTTTGAAAGCAAGGATTGAAGGAAATACCAAGTTAAAGAAGATGAAAGCCACTAATATTTGCAAAAAATTTGAGAACTTCACCTTTATTGGCAATGAGAGTCTTGAAGCCTTAATAACAAGATATAGGCATTTATTGACTGAAGTGAGGAAGTGTGGCATTGAATACACTGAACAGGATAAGATAGATTGCTTTGCAGACGCGTTGCCCAAAAAGTGGAATTCATTGGTGCTAATCTTGAGAGAAAATCTACCAGGAATGACATTGGTAGAATTTATTCAAAAGCTAGAAGAGCAGGAGGTGAAAGATAATAGAAAAGCAAGGAGAGTTAATGTTACTCAAGATCCTTCTTTATATGGTGCATCAGTGGTTACTCCACGTGTATCTTCAGCAAAGATTCACACATCGTTTGTTTCTAGTACTTCTGATAGTACTCCTGCACCTTCTGCCTCTGCAAGTTATAGTTCATCTTATTCTGTGAAAGAGAAGAAGTCTGACTCAAAAACACCTCGTCTTCAGCTGAATACAGCAAATCTGGTGAAAGTACCTGTAGAGGCTGTTCGGGATCATATGTCAATTTTGTCATGTGTAGTCAGTACGTATGATGAACAAATTGCAGGAAAGATTGGAGAATCTAATCTTACATTTGAAGATTATGAGCAAATTGATGATGACGAGATGGAGTTGATTGCACTCAATGGGCATTGGCGAGTGTGATTAGAAGAATCAATCGATATGAGAAGAAAACTGGGAAGAAATTCGCTTTTGATCGAAACACCAAGTTTGGATTTAATCCAAAGACTACTCAATGTTACAACTGTGGTGAGTTAGGCCATTTTGCTAGAGAATGCAAAAATCCGAAGAAGCAAAGAAATTTAAACCCTTTCAAACCAAAGGAAGCTTATTAGAAGAAGAAAGAAAAGTCTGAAGAGTTATTGAAAGCTTTAGTAAGTCAAGCTGATGAAGGTTATGATTGGGGAAAGCAATATGATGAGTTGATGGGTGCTTTTATGACTTCTTTGGACGAAGACACAGGCAGAGGCAAAGAGATGGTTGATGAGGTACATGATGATCTGTTAGAGATCATTAATAAATTAAAAGAGATGAGTGCTCTGCTGACTGCTGAACTGGTAGGGTGCACGGAAGCTAACAAGAAGCTAATTTCAAGAGAAAAAGCCTTTGACAAAAAGATAATTGATTTAGGAAAAGAGAATGAAGAGTTGAAAATCAAAGTTTTACAAAATAATAATGCAGTTTCTGTGCATCTCGAATCAGTGCAAAAGCTGAAGGTTGAATTATCAGCAGCAAAAGCAGAAGCTGAAATGAACAAGAGCAAGGTTGAAAATTATCAAAATTCTCAGTATGTCATCGATTACGTTGCTGCCATGCAAAGATCATCGCATGATACTACTGGAATAGGTTTTCATGCTATACCACCTCCTTCTAGCTACATGACAAGACCATAAATTGATTTGAATTTGGAAGTTCATCCTGTCTCTTTGGATGAACATCGGTCTGAACATGTCATTGAATTTGCTGGAGAATCATCATCTGATAAAAAAAGTGTCTCTTGATTGTGATGCTCCAATTATTGAAGACATCACTGAATCAGAATATTCACCTGACATTTTGAGACAGAATGGTTATCAAGTTAAAAATGGTGATAAAAAGAGTTTGATGTCTCAGAATTCAAAGACTGAGATGAAACCAGTTGACAAGGTTGTGATTAAACCAAATCTTGTTTCCAAACCAGTGATGAAAACTAAACCAACAACTACTCTCAAACCTATTGTGTATGTAAAGTCATCTACTACTCATCAAGGAGAGTCTAGTGGTACTTTTCAAAAGCAAAATGTGTATTCTAAAAAAATTGACAAAGTGGATTTTTTCTTTGATAAGTTTGGGGTTGGACATAAAGACAAATCAAAGAATTTTCAAAATCAAAAGACTAATTCGAAGATAAAATCAACTGGTTTGAGAAACAGATTCTCATCTGCAAAGGTTGTTTCTAAACCTTTCAGTTCATCTAAGTATTATGATGAACCAAAACTAAAGAATCATTTGCAAAGAAAATGTTACCATTGTGGTAAATTTGGTCATCTGATTGCTGATTGTGATTTGGATATCAGTTCTACTTATTGCAGCAACTTTAGGTCTTATTCACCAACAGAAATACGAAAGTGTTTTGCTTGTTGTGGAAAAGGACATATTTCTGCTAATTGTCCAAACAACAGAATCAGAAAGAGTTCAGATAATGAGAGTTGGGTGAATAGGTCAGATGGAAGTTCTAGGAAAGTGAAACCTAGTGAAGAAGAAATGAGAGTTCTTAGGAAATTTGATCCTGATTGTGTTCGGGTAAAAGAAGAAAAGAATCAGAAGAAAAGAGTTTTTGAAAACAAAAGGAATGTAAAAAAGTTTGTAAAAATGGTGACATCATCTGATGACGATTTCTTAGACAAATTTTCTTCATAATCTTTTTCAAAACAAAATGGTAAGTAAAAATCTTTTTGGAAATTGAAATTCAGGTCAGGTGATCAAATTTCTGGGAAAAAGGATGAAAACATTGAAGATAGGTCTTCAAGCAGTTCATCACAACAGAATGGCAGGGGTCCATTCAGGGAGACTCGACGCCGAAATGGCGGTTGTCATCCCTTTTGATACTGATAAAATTTTAATTTATTGTGCAGGTGGCATCCATGGGCCATATCAATAGTCGTTGGATTGTTGATAGTGGATGTTCACGGCACATGACAGGAGAGTTGAATTTGGTGAAGGATTTCAGGCAAATTAAAGTAAGTTATGTGAACTTTGAAGGAGACAAAGGAGGTCAAATTACTGGGTTGGGTAGTTTGTCGAATGGAAATGTTTCTTTTGATAATGTTAATTTCTGTAAAGAATTTACTAACAATTTGTTGAGTGTTTCGCAGATTTGTGATAAAGGATACAAGGTGATGTTTGATAAAGACGTGTGTTATGTACTTAAGCAGGGATTTCAGATTCCTGGGGAGTGGATTCTGATGACTGCTGATCGGTGCAAGGATTTGTATGTGCTTGACATGGCAAAGGCGAAGATGGTGAATAAAGTGGAGACATGTCTGGTGTCTAAGGCAACAGAGCAAGATACACGTTCTTGGCACAGACGGACAGGGCATATTCATATCAGGAAGATGAATCATCTTGTACACAATCATTTAGTTCAGGGTATACCGGTTAAACACTTTAAACTTCCTGATGTGTGTGTGTCATGCAAAAAGGGTAAACAGAAAAGGAAGTCACACAAAACAAAGACAATGTTTTCTATTGATAAGCCACTTGAACTTCTTCACATGGATTTGTTTGGACCAATCAATGTGAAAAGTATAGATGGTGAATCGTATTGTTTTGTGGTGACTGATGACTTTTCTAGATTTTCATGGGTCATGTTTTTAAAGTATAAATCAGATACTTATGAAAACATTGTGTTGTTGATTAATAGGTTGGAGACATTGTATATGTTGAAAGTGAGACGAGTAAGATCAGATAATGGGACTGAGTTTAAGAATCATCAAATGGAAGAATTTTGCAATTCCAAAGGCATTCAGCAGCAATTCAGTGCACTGTATGTGTCGCACCCCGAGAAATCCCGTCCCTCTCCGGGGCGCGAGTGTCAGCAGATTGTCAGGATCGCAGTCTCCGGTCACACAACATGCGAGACCTATATGTCTGGTTATGTACGTACATCCAAGAATTTGGATAAAATAGTTTAGTAATATCAGAGTTGCGGAAGTAGAGTATAAGTTATCCAAAACAGATTTAAAATTCATGATCAGCGGAAGCATTCATAAAACGGTTTTCAAAACAAAACATAAGATTTCAGTTTGTATAAACGTTAAAAGGTGTTTAATATTACATAACATGTCAAATAGATATATGTTCTCAAAATATACTAAGACATTTAAGCAGATGCATGCGACTCCAGCCTAGCATCCTAATCCTTGTGAGCGTGTCTTAGTTACCTGAGAAAACATGCGAGTAAAAGAGTCAACACAAAGGTTGGTGAGAGCACAGGTTTATCATGAGCAGTAAACATCCCATGTTTAAAGTAAGAGTTGTTATTTATGTATCATTACAATGCAGTATCGATTGATAGCTAGTCAATACAGTTATATTATATGCGGGGTCGTACCGAAGCTGACAGTTGTGCCTCCCGCCATGTCCATCACAAGACAATGGCAAAGTGTTGGTCAATATTGCACCCATTCCGACCTCAAATCGGGTTGGCCTCCCAGGCGCGATGGGTGGGGCTTGTCAGGCCCAAATAGTACTATTCAAGATTACCACGCTAGGCGCTACGCGCTACTAACGGTACGTGGAGTATCGCGAGGACTTTTAGTTGTGATGTGATCCACACATATACATATAGTGATAAAGCATGTCCATACATAAATGAAATGAGTTGTTTTCCAAAAACAGTTTATCATGCAATGTTTTCTCCCCCAAAGGTAGAAAAAGTAAAAAGGGGCCGTGAACTCACCTGATTAGCAGTTCCGGTGTGTTTGTGTGTTCGCGTCTGCGAATGCTAGCAATCCCGCTAGTAGGCACCTATAACCATATAGGTGTGAGTATGTGTTTTGTGGTGTGTTGTATCCCATACAACTCCAAGTGTCGGTGTGCCCAACCGAGTGTTTTGCATGACAAGTATTAATCAAACTAATCATTTACATAGTCATAATCAAATGGTTTAAACCATTATAACCATTATTATGATCCCATGCAAACCGGGCATTACAACGGCTCAAAACAAGGATTTACCCGTTAACAGTTTGAGTTTGTCATTCAAAATCAATCCTAGCCATCATCTAGGCAATAACCAACAATCCTAACTATATCATTACGTTCAAAACTAAGATTTAATCATTCATAATCAAACCAGAAGGTTTAAAATGAACCATTACCTAATCTGAAGAAGTTCTGCGGATAGAAAGATGATCAGAACTTGTTTTAACGCTTCTGGATGCGATCTATACGTCCCGGAGGCTTCGAAACAGAGATTGGATGTGTTGGATGGTGAAAATTTCGAAGGTGATGGTGGTGTCTTCGGCTGGAAGAAAAAGAATATGATGATGATGATGATCTGATGAAATCTGATCTTTTTAAGCAAGTTGGCGACATCTCCATCCGTCGCGTACCGCGATGATAAGAAAAGTAGGCTTCGCGTATCGCGGAGGAATCCGGAGAAATCTCAGATATTTTCAAGCATCGCGTACCGCGAAGAACCCTCAACTTCTCCATCGCGTACCGCGAAGACCATTTTTTTCCATTTTTCGACAGAAACTTCATTTTGCAATTCCGGACCATCCGTAACTCCGTTTTGTACGCGGTTTTCGCCCATGTTCATCATTTCTCACATACTATCATCCCATAATAACTTCGATTGTCAACTCCACGTGGATTCTAAGCACGATCAACTATGCTAAATTCGTTGCTGACGTAATGCTTCGTACGCAGTTATCATCGATTGACCTTGATTACTAATATTCGGTCATCTGTGACTCAATTGACATTCGATTGTTTGTTCACAAACTTAGTGAGACTCGTGTGTGTTTCGATAATTCCTAGAATTATCGGTGATCGTTTGTGTTTGTGTTTTACGAAGTGTTTGCACGCTTGAATAATCCCAATCAACGTGTAATGCACAATTCAGTAATTCCCCGAATTATTGTTTTGTGTTAGTGTTGTGTTTGCCACACTTGGTTTCCAAAACCAATGTGCGTTGTACGATTCGATAATTCCACGAATTATCGTTTCGCAGTAGTTTGTGTTCAACTCATCTAATTAAACATAATTAAATGAAATGCAACAAGTATGAATGTGAAATGTAAAGAATGTAAGAGTTGCAATTTACCTGAAATTGCCGGGTGTCACATCATCCCCTTGTTGAAAGAAATTTCGTCCCGAAATTTGGTTGTTGTTGGTTGTGTTTGATAAGCAAAAGTGTTTATAAACAAAAATTTTCTGGTTGTCACATCATCCCCTTGTTGAAAGGAATTTCGTCCCGAAATTTATTCGTTGTTGTCGGCGTTCGACGCTGTTTGCTTGAAAAGATGGGGATATTTGCGCATCATCTGATCTTCACGCTCCCACGTGAATTCAGGTCCGCGTTTCGAGTTCCATCGGACTTTAACAATTGGAATCTTACTCTGTTTGAGTTGTTTGACCTCACGGTCCATGATTTCTACCGGCTCTTCCACGAACCGTAGTTGTTCATCCACCTGGATCTCATCCAGTGGAACTACAAGTGTTTCATCAGGTAGACACTTTTTCAAGTTTGAGACGTGAAACACGTTGTGAACTCCGTCAAGTTCAGCTGGTAAGTTGAGTTGATATGCCACCGGACCAATCCTCTTCAGGATCTCGAAAGGTCCAATATACCGTGGATTTAGTTTGCCTCGTTTACCAAAACGAATGACGCCTTTCCAGGGTGAGACTTTCAAAAGAACTTTGTCTCCTACCTGAAATTCCAGAGGTTTTCGGCGTTTGTCGGCATAGCTCTTTTGACGATCACGAGCTGCTGCCATGCGGTTTCTGATTTGCACGATTTTCTCGGTTGTTTCATGCACAAGTTCCGGACCAGTGAGCTGACTGTCGCCCACTTCCGCCCAACAAATGGGTGATCGGCATTTCCTGCCATAGAGTGCTTCAAAAGGCGCTGCCTTGATGCTGGTGTGGTAACTGTTGTTGTAAGAAAATTCCACCAACGGTAGGTGAGTCTCCCAGCTGTTACCGAAGTCTACTACGCACGCTCGTAGCATATCTTCAAGAGTTTGTATTGTGCGTTCACTTTGGCCATCAGTTTGTGGGTGGTATGCTGTACTCATATCCAACCGTGTGCCAAGTGACCTTTGCAAGGATTTCCAGAAATTAGAAGTGAATCTGGCGTCTCGATCTGAAATGATGGAGATGGGCACTCCATGTCGCGAGACCACTTCTTTGACATAGATTCTGGCTAGTTTTTCCATCTTGTCATTTTCCTTGATCGCGAGGAAATGTGCTGATTTAGTCAGTCGATCAACAATTACCCAGATAGTGTCACATCCGCTAGGAGTACGGGGTAATTTGGTGATAAAATCCATGGATATTTGTTCCCATTTCCACATGGGGATCTCAGGTTGTGTGAGTAATCCAGATGGTTTCTGGTACTCGATCTTGACTTTGGCACAAGTCAAGCATTTGCCTACGTAGGTAGCGATGTCTGCTTTCATATGTGGCCACCAATACAAGACCTTTAAATCATGATACATCTTATCAGATCCAGGGTGAATGGAATACCGAGATTTGTGAGACTCATCCATCACAAGGTCTCTTAAGTTCCCATGACGCGGAATCCAGACGCGTTCCATGAAATAGTGTAAGCCATCGGCTTTTTCCGTAAGTTGTTGCTCCATTCCCCTTAGTGATTCAGCTGTTAAGTTTTCAGGTCTAAGTGCCTCCACTTGGGCATTACGTATCTGTTCAGGAAGATTGGGATGGATGGTGAGTTGTAAAGCTCGTACCCTCTTGGGTTTCGATGTGTTTTTCCGACTCAGGGCATCGGCCACCACGTTGGCTTTCCCTGGATGATACTTGATAGCGCACTCATAGTCATTTAGGAGTTCGAGCCAGCGACGCTGCCGCATGTTCAGTTCCTTCTGCTCGAATATGTGTTGGAGACTCTTGTGATCAGTGTATATCGTACACTTTGTACCGTACAGGTAATGTCTCCAGATCTTGAGTGCAAATACCACGGCTCCAAGTTCCAAGTCGTGGGTGGTGTAGTTCTTCTCGTGGACTTTCAGTTGTCGAGAAGCATATGCGATCACCTTCTCTCGCTGCATCAGCACACAGCCGAGTCCTTGTATCGAGGCATCGCAATATACTACAAAGTCATCCGTTCCATCGGGAAGGGATAGGATAGGTGCACTACAGAGCTTCTGCTTGAGAAGTTGGAATGCAGCTTCTTGTTTGTCAGACCAGAGATACTTCTTGTCCTTATGGGTTAAGGCTGTAAGGGGTTGAGCTATCTTTGAAAATCCTTCAATAAATCGTCGATAATAGCCGGCCAATCCTAGGAATTGTCGCACCTCAGTTGGGGTCTTTGGTGCTTCCCAGTTCTTGATCGCCTCTATCTTAGATTTATCCACATGAATCCCTTGTTCATTAACAACATGTCCCAAGAATTGGACTTCTCGAACCCAGAAGTCGCACTTTGAGAGTTTAGCGTACAGCTTCTCTTTCCGTAACAATTCAAGAGCCAATTGAAGATGCTCTTTGTGTTCCTCCTGAGTTTTCGAGTAAATAAGGATATCATCAATAAAAACAATAATGAACTTGTCAAGGTATGGTTTGCACACTCTATTCATGAGATCCATGAATACTGCGGGTGCGTTTGTCATCCAAACGGCATAACCAGAAACTCATAGTGGCCATACCGAGTGCGAAAAGCAGTCTTGGGTATATCTTCCTCCTGAACCCTCAACTGATGGTATCCAGATCGCAGATCGATCTTAGAATAATAACTCGATCCTTGTAGTTGATCGAACAAATCATCAATGCGAGGCAAGGGATAACGGTTCTTGATTGTTACTTTGTTTAGCTCACGATAGTCGATGCACATACGAAACGTGCCATCCTTCTTCTTCACGAATAGGACCGGAGCTCCCCAGGGTGAGAAGCTTGGTCTAATGAAACCTTTGTCCAACAGCTCTTGCAGTTGATTGGCCAGTTCTTGCATCTCTGAAGGTGCAAGTCGATATGGTGCTCGTGCAATAGGCGCTGCTCCCGGCACAAGATCTATACGGAACTCCACTTGTCGAGGTGGTGGTAGTCCTGGTAGATCCTCAGGGAATACATCGGAATAGTTGCATACGACTGGAATATTTTCGATTCTCTTTTCCTCTTCAGTCTTGTCAGTGATAAGTGCCAGAATAGCTGTGTATCCCTTTCGTAAGCATTTGTGAGCTTTCATGCACGAGATGATGTTCAGAGGAATATCACTCCCTTCACCCTTGATATTTAGAGTTTCTCCGCCAGGGAGAGGTATGCGCACAACCTTGTCGTGGCAAATGATTTCAGCCTGGTTTTCAGACAACCAATCCATGCCCACTACGACATCAAAACTGCCTAGTGTAACCGGCATGAGGTCAATCTTAAATTTATGGCCTGCTAGCTCTAATGTGCATTCTTTCAGAACATGCTTAGTCACAATTAATTTACCATCAGCTAGCTCTACTGTGTATTCAATATCTAAGGGTGTTGGGGTAATGGCAAGTATCTCACTACAATCCTTAGATATAAAACTTTTCTCAGCCCCAGTATCAAACAACACAGATGCATAATTATCGTTTAAGAGATACGTACCAGTTGCAAGGTTGGGATCTTTTCTGGCCTCCTTTGCCCCGATCACGAAGGCTCGTCCCTTCGGACCGTTGTTGTTCCCATTATTGTTGTTATTTTTCAGCTGTGGGCAGTCCCTCTTGAAGTGCCCTGGTTTCCCACATTCGAAGCAGCCCTTCAGTGCTTCAAATTGTTGTTGCTGTTGTGGCTGTGGGGTCTTTACAAGTAGTTCACCCCTGCAGTCTTTGGCAAGGTGTCCATTTTTGCCACACCGTTGACATCGGATAGAGCCACACTGCCCCAAAACATGGTGTAAGTTGCATTTGTTGCACTTGGGGTGTTTTCCTGCATAAGTTCCGGGGTTTTGGTTGGTTGGGATGGGTGGTGCGTATGCTTGAGGCGAACCAAACTTACGTTGTTGTGGTGGTGGTTGGAGAGTAGAAGTCTTGCTCAGAGTGTCATCCCATTTGCGTTTACCCTTGTCATTGGTTGTGGTTACAGCACCACGAGGTGGTAAAAGTCCCTGTGCAACTGCCGAGTCAGTGAGCTTTTGGGTTAATCGCACGGCTTGTTGCATGGTAATGGGGTCAGCAGAGAGTACCATTCCTTGGATTTGAGGTGGCAATCCATCAATATACTTCTCTATATGTTTGAAGGGTGGGGTTGCCATTTCCGGACACAAGTGTGCCAGCTCATACGATCGAGCTGTGTAAGCCTCGACCTCGGAACCAATCATCTTATGGTTCCAGAATTCCGTTTCCAGTTTCTGCACCTCACCGCGAGGACAGTATTCACGGTTCAGCATCCTCTTAAAGTCATCCCAAGGTAGGGCGTTGGCTGCATCAAGCCCTAGGTTTTGCACATTAGTATTCCACCATGTGAGGGCAGCTCCCTCAAATGTCCCTGCAGCGAATTTGACCCTGTCATCATTCCTGCAGTTACTCATGGCAAAGGCTGATTCTGCCTTTTCAATCCAACGCAATAACCCAACGGCTCCCTCAGTGCCGCTGAATGAGTGAGGTTTGCAGTCCAGAAACATCTTGAACGTGCAGAGAGGAGGGTTAGGATTTGCTCCTGTGATATGCAGAGAGTAAGGTTGAATTAGGTATCGGACAAACGTATTGAATTTGAAACAAGTGATTGTGATGCAAGATGTATATGAACCGATTCATCACCTTGGTTCAGTGGATTTTGATTACGGGCAGCTTCCCGTGCAGCTATTACCTCCTCAACTCGCTCATTAATGAGTGCATTCAACTCAGCTTGCGTCAGATTGATGTTTCCACGTCCACCTGCATTCCTGCGTCCTCCACGTCTGCCAGCCATGATCTTCATAGCAAGAATAAGTGTTAGTGTTTGTCCAATGACGAATGTAGTGTATGCGATAGGTACTGTTAAGAACATGTAGAGCTATCGACTCTCCCCGTCATGGGTAGTCACATGCGATGATGAACATAATGCATACCAGATGTGACTTGTGTGCAAGTATCACACAACTAGGCACTAAGTGTAGTGTGGAGACTAGTGGTTATAGACTAAGTTCACTAAATGCAAACCTAATTCGCAATAACCGGAGGCTCTGATACCAATCTGTCGCACCCCGAGAAATCCCGTCCCTCTCCGGGGCGCGAGTGTCAGCAGATTGTCAGGATCGCAGTCTCCGGTCACACAACATGCGAGACCTATATGTCTGGTTATGTACGTACATCCAAGAATTTGGATAAAATAGTTTAGTAATATCAGAGTTGCGGAAGTAGAGTATAAGTTATCCAAAACAGATTTAAAATTCATGATCAGCGGAAGCATTCATAAAACGGTTTTCAAAACAAAACATAAGATTTCAGTTTGTATAAACGTTAAAAGGTGTTTAATATTACATAACATGTCAAATAGATATATGTTCTCAAAATATACTAAGACATTTAAGCAGATGCATGCGACTCCAGCCTAGCATCCTAATCCTTGTGAGCGTGTCTTAGTTACCTGAGAAAACATGCGAGTAAAAGAGTCAACACAAAGGTTGGTGAGAGCACAGGTTTATCATGAGCAGTAAACATCCCATGTTTAAAGTAAGAGTTGTTATTTATGTATCATTACAATGCAGTATCGATTGATAGCTAGTCAATACAGTTATATTATATGCGGGGTCGTACCGAAGCTGACAGTTGTGCCTCCCGCCATGTCCATCACAAGACAATGGCAAAGTGTTGGTCAATATTGCACCCATTCCGACCTCAAATCGGGTTGGCCTCCCAGGCGCGATGGGTGGGGCTTGTCAGGCCCAAATAGTACTATTCAAGATTACCACGCTAGGCGCTACGCGCTACTAACGGTACGTGGAGTATCGCGAGGACTTTTAGTTGTGATGTGATCCACACATATACATATAGTGATAAAGCATGTCCATACATAAATGAAATGAGTTGTTTTCCAAAAACAGTTTATCATGCAATGTTTTCTCCCCCAAAGGTAGAAAAAGTAAAAAGGGGCCGTGAACTCACCTGATTAGCAGTTCCGGTGTGTTTGTGTGTTCGCGTCTGCGAATGCTAGCAATCCCGCTAGTAGGCACCTATAACCATATAGGTGTGAGTATGTGTTTTTGTGGTGTGTTGTATCCCATACAACTCCAAGTGTCGGTGTGCCCAACCGAGTGTTTTGCATGACAAGTATTAATCAAACTAATCATTTACATAGTCATAATCAAATGGTTTAAACCATTATAACCATTATTATGATCCCATGCAAACCGGGCATTACAACGGCTCAAAACAAGGATTTACCCGTTAACAGTTTGAGTTTGTCATTCAAAATCAATCCTAGCCATCATCTAGGCAATAACCAACAATCCTAACTATATCATTACGTTCAAAACTAAGATTTAATCATTCATAATCAAACCAGAAGGTTTAAAATGAACCATTACCTAATCTGAAGAAGTTCTGCGGATAGAAAGATGATCAGAACTTGTTTTAACGCTTCTGGATGCGATCTATACGTCCCGGAGGCTTCGAAACAGAGATTGGATGTGTTGGATGGTGAAAATTTCGAAGGTGATGGTGGTGTCTTCGGCTGGAAGAAAAAGAATATGATGATGATGATGATCTGATGAAATCTGATCTTTTTAAGCAAGTTGGCGACATCTCCATCCGTCGCGTACCGCGATGATAAGAAAAGTAGGCTTCGCGTATCGCGGAGGAATCCGGAGAAATCTCAGATATTTTCAAGCATCGCGTACCGCGAAGAACCCTCAACTTCTCCATCGCGTACCGCGAAGACCATTTTTTTCCATTTTTCGACAGAAACTTCATTTTGCAATTCCGGACCATCCGTAACTCCGTTTTGTACGCGGTTTTCGCCCATGTTCATCATTTCTCACATACTATCATCCCATAATAACTTCGATTGTCAACTCCACGTGGATTCTAAGCACGATCAACTATGCTAAATTCGTTGCTGACGTAATGCTTCGTACGCAGTTATCATCGATTGACCTTGATTACTAATATTCGGTCATCTGTGACTCAATTGACATTCGATTGTTTGTTCACAAACTTAGTGAGACTCGTGTGTGTTTCGATAATTCCTAGAATTATCGGTGATCGTTTGTGTTTGTGTTTTACGAAGTGTTTGCACGCTTGAATAATCCCAATCAACGTGTAATGCACAATTCAGTAATTCCCCGAATTATTGTTTTGTGTTAGTGTTGTGTTTGCCACACTTGGTTTCCAAAACCAATGTGCGTTGTACGATTCGATAATTCCACGAATATCGTTTCGCAGTAGTTTGTGTTCAACTCATCTAATTAAACATAATTAAATGAAATGCAACAAGTATGAATGTGAAATGTAAAGAATGTAAGAGTTGCAATTTACCTGAAATTGCCGGGTGTCACATCATCCCCTTGTTGAAAGAAATTTCGTCCCGAAATTTGGTTGTTGTTGGTTGTGTTTGATAAGCAAAAGTGTTTATAAACAAAAATTTTCTGGTTGTCACATCATCCCCTTGTTGAAAGGAATTTCGTCCCGAAATTTATTCGTTGTTGTCGGCGTTCGACGCTGTTTGCTTGAAAAGATGGGGATATTTGCGCATCATCTGATCTTCACGCTCCCACGTGAATTCAGGTCCGCGTTTCGAGTTCCATCGGACTTTAACAATTGGAATCTTACTCTGTTTGAGTTGTTTGACCTCACGGTCCATGATTTCTACCGGCTCTTCCACGAACCGTAGTTGTTCATCCACCTGGATCTCATCCAGTGGAACTACAAGTGTTTCATCAGGTAGACACTTTTTCAAGTTTGAGACGTGAAACACGTTGTGAACTCCGTCAAGTTCAGCTGGTAAGTTGAGTTGATATGCCACCGGACCAATCCTCTTCAGGATCTCGAAAGGTCCAATATACCGTGGATTTAGTTTGCCTCGTTTACCAAAACGAATGACGCCTTTCCAGGGTGAGACTTTCAAAAGAACTTTGTCTCCTACCTGAAATTCCAGAGGTTTTCGGCGTTTGTCGGCATAGCTCTTTTGACGATCACGAGCTGCTGCCATGCGGTTTCTGATTTGCACGATTTTCTCGGTTGTTTCATGCACAAGTTCCGGACCAGTGAGCTGACTGTCGCCCACTTCCGCCCAACAAATGGGTGATCGGCATTTCCTGCCATAGAGTGCTTCAAAAGGCGCTGCCTTGATGCTGGTGTGGTAACTGTTGTTGTAAGAAAATTCCACCAACGGTAGGTGAGTCTCCCAGCTGTTACCGAAGTCTACTACGCACGCTCGTAGCATATCTTCAAGAGTTTGTATTGTGCGTTCACTTTGGCCATCAGTTTGTGGGTGGTATGCTGTACTCATATCCAACCGTGTGCCAAGTGACCTTTGCAAGGATTTCCAGAAATTAGAAGTGAATCTGGCGTCTCGATCTGAAATGATGGAGATGGGCACTCCATGTCGCGAGACCACTTCTTTGACATAGATTCTGGCTAGTTTTTCCATCTTGTCATTTTCCTTGATCGCGAGGAAATGTGCTGATTTAGTCAGTCGATCAACAATTACCCAGATAGTGTCACATCCGCTAGGAGTACGGGGTAATTTGGTGATAAAATCCATGGATATTTGTTCCCATTTCCACATGGGGATCTCAGGTTGTGTGAGTAATCCAGATGGTTTCTGGTACTCGATCTTGACTTTGGCACAAGTCAAGCATTTGCCTACGTAGGTAGCGATGTCTGCTTTCATATGTGGCCACCAATACAAGACCTTTAAATCATGATACATCTTATCAGATCCAGGGTGAATGGAATACCGAGATTTGTGAGACTCATCCATCACAAGGTCTCTTAAGTTCCCATGACGCGGAATCCAGACGCGTTCCATGAAATAGTGTAAGCCATCGGCTTTTTCCGTAAGTTGTTGCTCCATTCCCCTTAGTGATTCAGCTGTTAAGTTTTCAGGTCTAAGTGCCTCCACTTGGGCATTACGTATCTGTTCAGGAAGATTGGGATGGATGGTGAGTTGTAAAGCTCGTACCCTCTTGGGTTTCGATGTGTTTTTCCGACTCAGGGCATCGGCCACCACGTTGGCTTTCCCTGGATGATACTTGATAGCGCACTCATAGTCATTTAGGAGTTCGAGCCAGCGACGCTGCCGCATGTTCAGTTCCTTCTGCTCGAATATGTGTTGGAGACTCTTGTGATCAGTGTATATCGTACACTTTGTACCGTACAGGTAATGTCTCCAGATCTTGAGTGCAAATACCACGGCTCCAAGTTCCAAGTCGTGGGTGGTGTAGTTCTTCTCGTGGACTTTCAGTTGTCGAGAAGCATATGCGATCACCTTCTCTCGCTGCATCAGCACACAGCCGAGTCCTTGTATCGAGGCATCGCAATATACTACAAAGTCATCCGTTCCATCGGGAAGGGATAGGATAGGTGCACTACAGAGCTTCTGCTTGAGAAGTTGGAATGCAGCTTCTTGTTTGTCAGACCAGAGATACTTCTTGTCCTTATGGGTTAAGGCTGTAAGGGGTTGAGCTATCTTTGAAAATCCTTCAATAAATCGTCGATAATAGCCGGCCAATCCTAGGAATTGTCGCACCTCAGTTGGGGTCTTTGGTGCTTCCCAGTTCTTGATCGCCTCTATCTTAGATTTATCCACATGAATCCCTTGTTCATTAACAACATGTCCCAAGAATTGGACTTCTCGAACCCAGAAGTCGCACTTTGAGAGTTTAGCGTACAGCTTCTCTTTCCGTAACAATTCAAGAGCCAATTGAAGATGCTCTTTGTGTTCCTCCTGAGTTTTCGAGTAAATAAGGATATCATCAATAAAAACAATAATGAACTTGTCAAGGTATGGTTTGCACACTCTATTCATGAGATCCATGAATACTGCGGGTGCGTTTGTCAATCCAAACGGCATAACCAGAAACTCATAGTGGCCATACCGAGTGCGAAAAGCAGTCTTGGGTATATCTTCCTCCTGAACCCTCAACTGATGGTATCCAGATCGCAGATCGATCTTAGAATAATAACTCGATCCTTGTAGTTGATCGAACAAATCATCAATGCGAGGCAAGGGATAACGGTTCTTGATTGTTACTTTGTTTAGCTCACGATAGTCGATGCACATACGAAACGTGCCATCCTTCTTCTTCACGAATAGGACCGGAGCTCCCCAGGGTGAGAAGCTTGGTCTAATGAAACCTTTGTCCAACAGCTCTTGCAGTTGATTGGACAGTTCTTGCATCTCTGAAGGTGCAAGTCGATATGGTGCTCGTGCAATAGGCGCTGCTCCCGGCACAAGATCTATACGGAACTCCACTTGTCGAGGTGGTGGTAGTCCTGGTAGATCCTCAGGGAATACATCGGAATAGTTGCATACGACTGGGATATTTTCGATTCTCTTCTCCTCTTCAGTCTTGTCAGTGATAAGTGCCAGAATAGCTGTGTATCCCTTTCGTAAGCATTTGTGAGCTTTCATGCACGAGATGATGTTCAGAGGAATATCACTCCCTTCACCCTTGATATTTAGAGTTTCTCCGCCAGGGAGAGGTATGCGCACAACCTTGTCGTGGCAAATGATTTCAGCCTGGTTTTCAGACAACCAATCCATGCCCACTACGACATCAAAACTGCCTAGTGTAACCGGCATGAGGTCAATCTTAAATTTATGGCCTGCTAGCTCTAATGTGCATTCTTTCAGAACATGCTTAGTCACAATTAATTTACCATCAGCTAGCTCTACTGTGTATTCAATATCTAAGGGTGTTGGGGTAATGGCAAGTATCTCACTACAATCCTTAGATATAAAACTTTTCTCAGCCCCAGTATCAAACAACACAGATGCATAATTATCGTTTAAGAGATACGTACCAGTTGCAAGGTTGGGATCTTTTCTGGCCTCCTTTGCCCCGATCACGAAGGCTCGTCCCTTCGGACCGTTGTTGTTCCCATTATTGTTGTTATTTTTCAGCTGTGGGCAGTCCCTCTTGAAGTGCCCTGGTTTCCCACATTCGAAGCAGCCCTTCAGTGCTTCAAATTGTTGTTGCTGTTGTGGCTGTGGGGTCTTTACAAGTAGTTCACCCCTGCAGTCTTTGGCAAGGTGTCCATTTTTGCCACACCGTTGACATCGGATAGAGCCACACTGCCCCAAAACATGGTGTAAGTTGCATTTGTTGCACTTGGGGTGTTTTCCTGCATAAGTTCCGGGTTTTGGTTGGTTGGGATGGGTGGTGCGTATGCTTGAGGCGAACCAAACTTACGTTGTTGTGGTGGTGGTTGGAGAGTAGAAGTCTTGCTCAGAGTGTCATCCCATTTGCGTTTACCCTTGTCATTGGTTGTGGTTACAGCACCACGAGGTGGTAAAAGTCCCTGTGCAACTGCCGAGTCAGTGAGCTTTTGGGTTAATCGCACGGCTTGTTGCATGGTAATGGGGTCAGCAGAGAGTACCATTCCTTGGATTTGAGGTGGCAATCCATCAATATACTTCTCTATATGTTTGAAGGGTGGGGTTGCCATTTCCGGACACAAGTGTGCCAGCTCATACGATCGAGCTGTGTAAGCCTCGACCTCGGAACCCATCATCTTATGGTTCCAGAATTCCGTTTCCAGTTTCTGCACCTCACCGCGAGGACAGTATTCAGGTTCAGCATCCTCTTAAAGTCATCCCAAGGTAGGGCGTTGGCTGCATCAAGCCCTAGGTTTTGCACATTAGTATTCCACCATGTGAGGGCAGCTCCCTCAAATGTCCCTGCAGCGAATTTGACCCTGTCATCATTCCTGCAGTTACTCATGGCAAAGGCTGATTCTGCCTTTTCAATCCAACGCAATAACCCAACGGCTCCCTCAGTGCCGCTGAATGAGTGAGGTTTGCAGTCCAGAAACATCTTGAACGTGCAGAGAGGAGGGTTAGGATTTGCTCCTGTGATATGTAGAGAGTAAGGTTGAATTAGGTATCGGACAAACGTATTGAATTTGAAACAAGTGATTGTGATGCAAGATGTATATGAACCGATTCATCACCTTGGTTCAGTGGATTTTGATTACGGGCAGCTTCCCGTGCAGCTATTACCTCCTCAACTCGCTCATTAATGAGTGCATTCAACTCAGCTTGCGTCAGATTGATGTTTCCACGTCCACCTGCATTCCTGCGTCCTCCACGTCTGCCAGCCATGATCTTCATAGCAAGAATAAGTGTTAGTGTTTGTCCAATGACGAATGTAGTGTATGCGATAGGTACTGTTAAGAACATGTAGAGCTATCGACTCTCCCCGTCATGGGTAGTCACATGCGATGATGAACATAATGCATACAGATGTGACTTGTGTGCAAGTATCACACAACTAGGCACTAAGTGTAGTGTGGAGACTAGTGGTTATAGACTAAGTTCACTAAATGCAAACCTAATTCGCAATAACCGGAGGCTCTGATACCAATCTGTCGCACCCCGAGAAATCCCGTCCCTCTCCGGGGCGCGAGCGTCAGCAGATTGTCAGGATCGCAGTCTCCGGTCACACAACATGCGAGACCTATATGTCTGGTTATGTACGTACATCCAAGAATTTGGATAAAATAGTTTAGTAATATCAGAGTTGCGGAAGTAGAGTATAAGTTATCCAAACAGATTTAAAATTCATGATCAGCGGAAGCATTCATAAAACGGTTTTCAAAACAAACATAAGATTTCAGTTTGTATAAACGTTAAAAAGGTGTTTAATATTACATAACATGTCAAATAGATATATGTTCTCAAATATACTAAGACTTTAAGCAGATGCATGCGACTCCATAGCCTAGCATCCTAATCCTTGTGAGCGTGTCTTAGTTACCTGAGAAAACATGCGAGTAAAAGAGTCAACACAAAGGTTGGTGAGAGCACAGGTTTATCATAAGCAGTAAACATCCCATGTTTACAGTAAGAGTTGTTATTTATGTATCATTACAATGCAGTATCGATTGATAGCTAGTCAATACAGTTATATTATATGCGGGGTCGTACCGAAGCTGACAGTTGTGCCTCCCGCCATGTCCATCACAAGACAATGCAAAGTGTTGGTCAATATTGCACCCATTCCGACCTCAATCGGGTTGGCCTCCCAGGCGCGATGGGTGGGGCTTGTCAGGCCCAAATAGTACTATTCAAGATTACCACGCTAGGCGCTACGCGCTACTAACGGTCCGTGGAGTATCGCGAGGACTTTTAGTTGTGATGTGGTCCCCACATATACATATAGTGATAAAGCATGTCCATACATAAATGAAATGAGTTGTTTTCCAAAAACAGTTTATCATGCAATGTTTTCTCCCCCAAAGGTAGAAAAGTAAGATAAAAAGGGCCGTGAACTCACCTGATTAGCAGTTCCGGTGTGTTGTGTGTTCGCGTCTGCGAATGCTAGCAATCCCGCTAGTAGGCACCTATAAACCATATAGTGTGAGTATGTGTTTTGTTGTGTGTTGTATCTCCATACAACTCCAAGTGTCGGTGTGCCCAACCGAGTGTTTTGCATGACAATATTAATCAAACTAATCATTTACATAGTCATGAATCAAATGGTTTAAACCATTATAACCATTATTATGATCCCATGCAAACCGGGCATTACAACGGCTCAAAACAAGGATTTAACCCGTTAACAGAGATTGGATGTGTTGGATGGTGAAAATTTCG